>ADNK01001550.1:0-12500 GCA_000320545.1 Bigelowiella natans CCMP2755 | reverse complement strand
TCAGGATGTGTTTCCAATCGAAGGCTGTCTCCCTCTCCCCTTCTCTCTCCCCCCCCCTCCCTCTCTCGTTTTCTCTCTATATCTCTCTAACCTGCTTTATAAATCATCAGCCCGTCGCAGACAAATTAGTGTTTCTCTTCCTTATCTGTATCGCTTCAGTCAATGCGGTAGTAGTAGTAGTAGTAGTAGTCAGTGGTCAGTAGTAGTAGTAGTAGTAGTAGTAGTAGTAGTACACTAGTAGTACAATAGTAGTAGTAGGAGTAGTAGATAAACAGTCCCATGTAAAAAAAACTCTGCTTATGATGCAAGAAACGCCATTGCAAGCATTATAACGGATACTGATTCGTGTGTCCCTGCCCTCTATGATATTTCCTAATATCCATCGTCCATTGGTGTCAGGTTCGGCGATTGTGCTTGAAACAGATACCGTTGATTCTCCGCTCTTTGTAAGAGTGTTCTTTACTCCTCAATAACCTCCCCCTCCCCCCCACCCTCGCGCGCCCTCCCCATTCTTCTCTCTTTATTGTTTGCCATGTCGTGCTCGCATAAAAATTCAGATGTATTCATGATATATTTCCAACACGTTACTCTACATATTACTCAACCCATAGTATATATATATATATATATATATATATATATTATGTATATTTCAATTTATTATAACGTCTTGCCGAGATGCAGAAAGCGCGCGCGTGAGCATGAGAAAAAAAGAGAGAAAGTAAAGCCGAAGGGAGGGGGGAAACGAAATTAATACAATCCAAGCATGATAAAACCGTATGTATCATCTGATTTGCCCCACGATTCACGCTCTTCCCCACCCGCATTTTCCCTTGCTCGCTTTGGAACTACGTTCGAATAGTTACAATGCTTCTTATCCCTCCCCAATAGCGATGGTTTCCAAAGACTCCGGTAACACTAAGAGCAGTAGCAAAAAGCAGTAGTATGATTCGTCGTTGTCGTTGTCGCACAAGCACATTAGAGTAAAGGGAGAGGTCATCATGCCTGCGAGGTCCTTTGAGTGCGCTGTGGATCAAATTTTTATTTTAAAAATATGGAATCAACGTTGGAATTATTTAACGAAAAACAAACACACACACACAAACACACACACACACACACACACACAAACACACACACACACACACACACACACACACATAGACACATCACACGTTGATAGCCTCATATCCACACACATTGGAACGGCATGTACGCATGAGCGAATGTGAGAAACCCAAACGGACGCTATGGCCATTGGAACTTTTGCATTTATGCTTTTGGTTGAATTAGCTGATGCGTCTTTGGAACAAGAACAAGGGGAGGCTGTTACCGGTATTGTACAAAAAGGAATATGATATATAATAATATATAATAAAGACAAAGAAGAGGGAGAGAGAAAGAGAGAGAGAGAGAGAGAGGGAGAGGGAGAGAGGGAGAGAGAGAGGAAAGAGACGCTTATACTGTCTACCTAAGTTATATGTTCAAATGCGTGCGTGTGAGAGGCAAATATCTCAGGGAGGGGGTTTGTGTATATGTAAGTCTGGATTGTTACTGATGGCCTCGATGATATTCCTCTGCAGAGTCAAAAGGAAAACCATCAAAGGACAAAGAATTGAAGGAGTTTGAGAATATGAGCTTCAGGGTTTGCTACGTGTTAATATATACAAATACATATACAAATACATATATATATATATATATATATATATATATATATTAATCTTTACAGTAGATATTTATTGTATATAACATTTCAATATACATATGTATGTTGGTGAGAGGGGGCGGGGGAATGTATGCCTGTGTGCGTGCTTTGCGATGGTTTTTGGAGTTTAAAGAAGGCTGCAGTAGCTGCCATGTCCAGCAGTGGTATGACGTTTGTCCACTCGCAAAATTCAAAATTATGCTCAGATCCACACGCGGATCTTCATACTGCTGTCGCACTGTTTCACCGTGCTTTATGGGTAATGAATGCCAAATTCAAAATGTCAGTGATAGTCAGTTGTAAAATACATACATAGAGGAATTACCCTCTGTATTTATTACAAAGGAAATATATATATATATATATATATATGTGTGTGTGTGTGTGTGTGTGTGTGTGTGTTTGTGTGTTGTGTATGTATCATTATTGAAATGAATCTTGAGGACATAATGTATTGATCTGACTGCCACCAATGCTCCTTCGCCTCTTCATCGGTCCTTCCTTTTTTTCACTTCCCCTCAAGGTACAAGATCGTGGTTTCATCCGTCTGGTACAAGGACATATATCAGTGCTACGACGAAGTGAGCAGCAACACAACCCAACTACCATCAAAATGTAGAAGGAGGACATCTAAAGCAGCTTTGCTCATTAGAAATAGCGCCGCTTTTCTTTCTTTTTCGATCTCCGGAATATGCCTTTGTTTTCGAGTGTCTTACGTGCTGACATCTACTAGTCCAACCACTTTCAAAAGTCGTTCAACGCGGTTTTTGATGCATTCTTTAAGGAGGAGAGAGCCCTGTTTGTTAATGCTGCCGGTCCCCACCCTAGTTGGCCGCAGCACCTGATCATTGATTCTAAGTCTCGATTCTAAAGGCGGTTTGCCAACCTGAAACACAATGCGTTTTGGTAGGATGCAGAGGTCACCGCAGATCTACAGCTGTATTACTTCGTCTCTGGAGCGGTAAGTGATGCATGCTGAGAAATGTATATGTAGAAATAGTATTTATATATATATATATATATATATATATATATTGATATGCATTTATTTATGCGTGTGCTTGTTGTAGAATACATATATGTATGAATATATAAATATTATATAAATAATATATATATATATATATATATATATATATACTTATATATATATATATATGTCAAGTAGACGTATTGTACCTTACATTTGCGTGGTATTGCGATTTGAATATTTTTCCTCCTTATCGTCTCTTCATTTCTCCCCTTCTCTCATACTCCTCCTCTGCAGTTTCACTTCGAGGCCTGGATTTATCAGGTTTGGACGGCGAGCGTTGTGGGGGGGGCCATTACAATGATTTTTCTAGGAAGAAAAGAGTAGCATACATGTTCTCGAAAAGGGATTTAGCTATAGCTACGCAATATATTAGTGTCAGTGGTAGTGGCAGGGTTCTTTTACGGTTTTTCCAATGCCAGAAGCAATGTCAACTACACCGGCACATATTTGCCAGTGGGTACGATGCGTTTTATGAGTGTGTGTGTGTGTGTGTGTGTGTGTGTGATGCCATTGTATGCTAAAAACGCGTAATTCGTCACCAGGCATATAAGCTGCTGCAGGGAGAGAAACCCGATTTTAAAATGGTAGAATTCCCTCACGAAATGGCACATTTCTTCCTTCTCAGCCAAAATGTCAATGATTGGTTGTGTTCCCCGACGCTTAAACTTCTTTTCGCGGCCTTTCTCTCTCTAGAGAGTGACTAAATTGTGTATTTTGCCATTGCCATTTCTCACCGTTGTATTAATGTAGCTCGTCCATCACGCTGTGACGAATGTGCTCATATTCTTCAGCTATGGAACGAGTAATGCACCTTTCTCGTGATCTTCGGCGTTTTGCCAATTTTGTCGCACTTGCGCTGTAACTAGAGTTAGAATCGATATGCCCCCCTCCCCCCCCTTTCACCCCCTTCTCCCATGCGGATGCAGGCTCTCTAACTGCGTAGCCAAACGGTTTTCGCTGTTTGGTGATGATTGCGGATAGGTTCGGTCACTCCAAAGCGTATAGGGTCGCTGGTGCTTTGGCTGCACGACGTCTCGGTATCGTGCGACCTCACACATGACTAAAATATGCACAGTACCCCTGTGATATGTGGCTATGCGCGGGGGGGGGGGGGGGGGGAGAGAATGGTGCGTATAACGTGTGCTCAAGGGCCTTGGCGGAAAGGTAGGGGTGGGACAAGTCATACCGCTTGCGGAAAGGAATTGTAAATATTATAATATATATATGCATATATATATATATATATATATATATAATATAAAGTATATTTGCACATATATCAATGTATTATAGTTAAAAGAATGTTCCCTAACAACTCATTTATATGCTGCAGGATTTGCCGCTTGCAACCTTGCGGCTATTTTTGGCTGCTAACTACGACATAGGGTTAGGTTTTTGCGTGATATCATCGATTGATGTGTGACTGTGTGTGTGTGTGTGTGTGTGTGTGTGTGTGTAAAGGAGAGAGGGGAGGAGAGGGAGGCGGTTGGGTAGAGAGAGATTAAAGATAGAGGGGGGGAGAGAGGGTGAGCTAGAGCGAGAGAGTGGTAGCTACATCGTGTTTGTGTTTCGTGGTCACTTTCAAAACGATACTATCTTCACGATATTATACATTTTGTGTTTGAAATTATATGCTAATCAAACTCATTATGGTTTGAACCAGCGTGAAGGCAACCTACCCGCTTGTGCTACTCATGTGGGCATATTGGCGACTCTGGTATGTAGCAGCTGCTGGATCTTGTTATTCCTTCTTGCGACATGTATTTACATGTATACACATATACAAATGTGTTTAATATCTGCGTCCTCTTTGTGCTTTTCAATCATTATCATCACCACCACACCAACCGTTACTCCTCTGTGCAGGTTCTTTGCATCCGCCGTTTTGTACTCGATATTGACGGTTACAGATGTTTCGCAGCTCTTGGTCGGTTGTGTGTCTTTATATAATATATATATATATATATATATATATATATGTACGCGCGTGCGTTTAGTTGAGATGCAGCTAGAGGCTTAATCACACACGCGTGTATGTAAATATTGAGATATTTACATATATATATATATATATATATATATATTTATATTTTAAACCGTAGGAATCCGTTCGATACCCTTTCTTCTTCTTACTCGGTACAACATATTATCCTCGATGCGCCAATGTTAATGAAAATATGCCGGAGCGCGACACATCGTCGTGAAGCGGCCTTGAGAATAGGGTTGGGGACTGGTCTGAATTGCGCCGACTGGCACTTTAGAATCTTATAATTCTACAACTCGTGTGTTGTGTGATAAATGCTGTATATTTGTTGCGTTTATGGTTCATATTGTGCACGCTGCTAGGGACACTCTGGGTGCTCCACTGCATATGGTTCGGACTGCTCGTCCGAAAGGGTGGGTGCGTAGAAAGGCCTTTTGTTGAAGGCCGGTGGTGTGAATAGCGGTGGAGATGCAGTAGCTTGGTCGATGTATAGGAGTCACCGAAACCCTTTCTACGGTTTTGAGACAGAAAAGGAGAAGGGGGGGGGTGAGGGGGCATTGGGTAAAAGCGTGTGCTCATCTGTCCCATGTTCTCATGTTCTCGATTCGTGAAAGCACATCCAGTGGACATGCAGGCATTGTGAATGCTGTCGTCTGGTCACGTCTCCCATTGCTTTGTTTGTTTGGTAGGATTGGAATCGAGGAAAAAGGAGGGCAAAAAGCAAGGCTAGGTAGCAGTGAATGAGTTCCCTGCTCAAGATCCGCGCATTGCAAAGTGATTGTTGCGGATTGTTAAAATATCCCCCCGTGGGAAAATCGGCCGTTTCGTTCTCTGGACGAAGTTGCTACAACGGTGGATTAGCCGGATCTCAATCTACGCGATCAGTATAGAATGATGATGAGATGTGCATGTAACGAAGACATATCTTGTGCATGTGTAGCCCATGCTGTGTGAGATGGATGTAATGGAATTGAAATAGGAATAATGTGTTTTTCAAGCGTGATGTAATTTATCCTTATGTAGCGTGCTACATGAAATGCAGCGGCCATGGCGCTAAGATGTTGTATGAGGTGGCGGTGCATGTTCGTTGACACGCATGCACGTCGGACATTGGTCATCTGGCATGTGCACTCAAATGCCAGCTAAGCGCACGCACATGAATTCATGTTCTCTGTGCCATGTGTGTGTGCGTACTTAGTGTACGTGGTCATGTCTAGATGTGAAGCCATTCCTCGCACGGCTTGACCTCGCTCGCGTGACGAAATCAGGAAACTCAAAGTTTCACTAAACGACGTTCCATTGAATTTTTGTCAGATTGCATTGTTGTTCACAATTTGTTCTATTGTTCAGTTGTGCCGTGCCTTTGCACATTGATGCATCGTCACAGATCGCTACGTTTGCGGCTCAGCAATGATGATGACTGGCGCTGATGATCATCTGCAGAACTCGGTAACAGTCATGCAAACCCAGCAACGTTTGGCTGCAGCGCAAGAGATGAGTTGTGCGCGCATCGCATCACATTGATGAACGTGATCACAGAACACACCCATAGACCTGCAGCTAGGCCGAGCGTCAAAATCCAATTTTGACCGAGAAACGACCTCAAACGTGTCATTTTTGAAGGCCTAAAACGCCATCACAATCTGCGAAAAGTGCAAAAAGTTGTGTGAGAGTTGCAGGACATAATCATTGTCAATGTGCAGCGCTGCGCAACAGTGTTTTCTAGTTTTGAATGCCAACACGCTCACTACTCACATGCACAGGAAAAATCTCAGCTGCGTGCGAATCATGCGAACATGTCTCACTTCCTCGAAATGGCCGCACTGCAAAACGACAGACCACAGCAGACGAAAACAGTTGGGACAATGATGGCGCTGCGCGACCACTGCGCATGCGCGCATGCAAATGCATCCAGCATCGCACAACTGTGTCAATCCCGGTGACGAGTGGGTTTTGAACAAACTGTGCTTTGCGCGTGCGGCCTGGCGCGCTCAATCGTTGCAATTGGACATTGGAAGCACACTGGAGCCTGTGCGAGGTTCAAATTTGATTTTTTTTTCGAATCGAATTTCAGCTTGAAAACCTCATTTTTCAACGCCTGCCAGCGGGCGAAAATCAAAAAATTCTTGCCACTTTTGAACACGCTAGCGCATTTGCATTTGCGTGCCACAAGTTTTGCAAGCTCATGAGGGTGTGTGCACACCAGCTTCATGGACGTGCGAAGTTTCAGCACACGCACGCAAAAAGCACACACCTGGGCGCACATGAACGCGCAAACATTTTCTCAATGACTCTTAATTAAAAATTCATGCCATTCGTTACACATTTGATACAGTTGTGATATCTAGCACATGGGCACACGTGCATGCATGCGTGGTAACAATTATAACACCAATATTCATCATTAGGCACCCATCGTTCTTCCCGTGATGATGTAAACTAGATTTATGACCGCCGCAATATATTATAATCGTGACGTATATGCATATGGCAGCACAATAGATTACATATCCGTAGTGATACGATCGACAGCAGGTATATAATTAAATTAAAGCCTCTTCCTTCAACTATGCGCTTTCCTTCTCTGACTCCTCCTTGGAGGTGTACTTAAAAGGCACCTTCAGAGATTTCCACTCTGGCCGGAAGTAGCATATCTCCTCCCAAATCTTAGCCTGGGGTTCAAGAGGGGGAAAGGAGGCGCACACGTTTTTTATCGGGTACTCATCGATGGTAGCCAATGACCAGACATTCAAAACAAAGTTACGAGACGAGTGCAATCCCGCCACAAAATCAATCACGCAATCGTCATCGTACAGCTACGAGGAAAAATATACATCGGCGACGAGTAGCGCGTACACACCTGCAGGTTTTCTTTGCTAAGATGTATGTCTTCAAACTCCATATCAAGCTTCTTGTCCGCTATTTTCTCGTACTCTTCGATTCGGACCTTTCAGCGCACACCAGAAGGCCATGGTCAGGGTTGGTCAGAAACCGGCGCAGACGTCGGAGTAGAGGAGGGGGGATTGGTGATACAACAAAACGTCTTTGGGCCGATAACGACGAAGTAGTAAACACTACTTTCAATGTTATATACCGATACATATTAACTGCAGTGTCGTTCCACATGTTTATTATAACCCCCCCCCTCCCCCCTTCCCCACCGCTACCTTGGCTAGGTATGGGTGATTCAAAGCGTCTTCGACGCTAATCCTATGCTTCGGATGGAAGTGCAGCATCTGATGGGAAATCGGGGTGTCAGATGTATGTACTTGGAGGTCATCAATGAACCAGACGCTGTAATCTAATCTCCTCCTCAGCACAGAATCAAGAATCAAGGAAAACTCGACCAAAACGCGTACTTTCGAAAGAAGGTCAATTGCATCCTCGCTGGCGTTTGGGAAAGTCTCGCTCCATGGGACTTTCTTCATGTGCCCCATCTTCGTCTTGACGTACTTCAAGGCCTGATGGTGGTGAGATGCGGTTCTCATGTAAGATGGCGATGACGATGATGATGATGATGATGATGATGATGATGATGAGGCGGGCAGATAAACAAGAAGAAGAAAGAGAAGAAGAAACAATCTTTTGGACCCACAAATCATATATATATATATATATATATATATATATAAATATACTATTTCTCGTTTGCTTGACACTGTGCACACTTCTACACCACCACACTGCTCTTGACCCCTCCCACCTGTTCGTTTGTGATGAAATCCAGATCCTCATCAGAGGGGTGCCAAGCTGCTTGAAGATCAATTTCATTTGTTCGATGTAGTTGTCTCCGCGGAAGATCGGCTTGGGAAAGGGAATAAGTGGAGGGGGAGGGGTGGGGGTGGGGGGGGACGAGGTGAGTTGGCGAACAAGGAGCGAAGAAAACGCGAGTATTAAATATCTGAATTGTATCATGTATATATATCGAGTAAATATGATCGCTCCCTATTGAAGCAACTGTGATTACTGCAATCTGTCTATCCTCGAGGCGCATCATTGAGCACGGTTGTAGTAGTAGTAGTATTAATAGCGGGATGAGGAGGAGGAGGAGGAGGAGGAGGAGGAGGAGGAGTACCCTTCTTCCAATGAGCTCAGCCATGATACAGCCAATAGACCAAACGTCCATCTGCAGCAAGGGAAGGAGGATCACACCCGTTAGGAAGAAGGGATTTTAACTTTTGCTTACGAATCGATCCGTCGGGGCTACCGCCCCTTCCCCCCCCTCCCCCCACCCGCCCTACCCGCCCTCACCCACCTTTCGGTTATATTTGCCGGGAGAAAGCATCACCTCCGGGGCTCTGTACCATCGAGTCACCACGTATTCTACACAAACGCAGTGAGTGGTGGGGAGAACAACACAGAAGTAACCCCTCTTATGAGCGTGTCGCACTAAAACTCAAAAAAGACTTTTCTCGATTGTGCTCTGCCCTGCAATGCAGTGATGGCTGCGTGGATAAAGCGCCGGTGGTGTTCGGTCGCCGCCATTGCATTGTACGGCACGTGAATGGGGCGGTTGGGAGAAGAAGGAACCAACATATATTATAACAGAAAATGCTATTTTCTCTCGGGCGACTCGCGGGCAAACTCCCAAACATTCAAAAGTAAAAACCAAGTAATTCAAATAAAAAACGAGCGCCTGTCACCCGCAAAAGAACCCTAATGCTTGCATCTCTTCTCCTCTTCGAATAAGTCTTACTAATACTACTACGACTACTACTGCCGCTGCTGCGATTATAGTAATACCCGTGTACTCCTTGAACTCTGTATCTCCCAACTCTCCCCGTGCGAGTCCTGTGGCATCAACAAACAACATCATCAAATACTGTGGACGGAGGAGGCGGCAAAGAGCGCTGCTCGAGGAGAATCAATCCCTGACAGCTCGCAGCTGCTACTCTCTTCTTCACACGTGCGCGACTATGGATAACGTGGTCATGACTACTCGTGGGAAATACTAACACAGCTCGGGGTAGGTAGGAATATATTCATTGTCATCGGCGCTCCCGTTTCATGCTGTTGTCCGGTAAATAAACTACGCATCCGCCCCACCAAAGTCGCAGATCTTCATGTCACAGTCAGAGTTGAGGAGGAGGTTGGACGGCTTGAGGTCGCGATGGATGATGCCGGCGGAGTGCATGTACCTGGGAAGGACAACGCAGCGAGCGAATCAACGATTCGAACGGGCGACGCCAACATTGGTTGACGATGTGGACGAGTTGTGCAAGGAGGTACTTGATGAAACGGTTCAATGAATCATCGGAAGAAAGGTTTTAATATGCTAGAATTATCGCTTTTGCGCAAGGTGAAACGGCGCTCGACGCATCGTGTTATCATTTCGGCCGTTCTTACTTCATGCCGCACAGCAGCTGCCATATGAAGTACTTGACGTGCTCCTCTGTCAGCTTGTTCTTCGAATATATGATGTCGTGCATGTTGGTCTGATAGCAACAGGTGCGGAGGGAGACGATGAAAGGATTAAGAAGAAGAAGAAGAAGAAGAAGAAGAAGAAGAAGAAGAAGAGAGTACGGTGGTGATGACGGCGAATAATGCCACGAGAAGCAAACGCAAAAGTTAATATCTTTAAAGTTGATAAAGAGTTATTATTCTCTTCCAACCTCCATTCTATCGAAAACTAGGTAGATGTCGTCGAGCTTGCGGTAGTCTCCAAATATATCCTTGAGACCAATGATGTTGATATGCTTAAGATGCAGTAGCAGCTTAATCTGAATAATAATGGAGAGTGATTGGTATTATTGGCCATCATGGCGATAGATATACGGATTATTACGTCGATGATGACGAGAGCGGCGACTGTGGAGGTATTGATTATTATGAATATTGTTGCTATAAAATTATGATTGATGAAAAGACAAAGTACAAAGTTTTGTATATTGTACATGTCGAGCTCCCAATCTATTCATTCGATATATGCTTTGGAAAGACGATGAGAAGGCCGTGTCTCTAACTTCTTGTCATCTACCTCACGGAGAATGCGCATTCCGTCGAGGAGATCTTCGGCAAATTTTCCTATTTTCTTAATAGCGATTTTCTTGGTGCCTTTTTCGCGTCCCGCGACAACGAGCCCATAGGCACCCTAAAACCCCAAAAGCAACATCGGTGGCAAAAAAAAGAAGGGGGAGAGTGAATGCGAATTCGTTTTCAAATTGACGGCGCTTTTTCAGTGAGAGAGTGCGTCGCTTCCCGTTTCTATAAACTATGCGATAAACCCAGTGTTTGCCCCCCCCCACGAGCCTTAAGCAACGAAAGAAGACCCCACAACTCTTTTCTTGGCACCGAATTCGAGAAGGGGATTTCAAACAAGTCCATATCCGCTAGCCATTCTAAAGAGTATCCTGGGATAATACCTCCCCCAGCTTGTACAGTCCGTCATATTTGCTATCAACATGGTACTTTGCTCCTTTTATGGTGTGGTGCACAAAAATTGTCCCTCCGATCTGAAAGAGGTATTCGACATAATGCTATATAAAAGATGCTGACAGCGTGCTGATTTAACAAAAACTGCTCTCTGGACAAATATGTGTTTCTGTTGGCAGTGTCAAGGCAACAGACCTCCTCAGTTTTCCTAGGTGCAGAACGGCTACTGCTCATCTTGCGAATATTTGTCCTTCCTTAGCAGAAAAGCTCTTCCTACTATCTTTAGAATCGTATGAGATATTAGATCAGTCAAAGCCACGAGTGCAGATAAATATGAGCTAACCATGAGTGCAGATAAATACGAGCTAACCATGAGTGCAGATATATATGAGTTACGCGAGAGAATTATCCTCACAATCTCAAAAATGTAAATCTACATAGAACACGCGATCACGCCCCTTCGGTTAACTATCCCCAAAGATGCATCGCAAATGAAAGCAACCTTGCGCGACCGACAATGAAGCTAAAATGCTGCTTCCTTTCGTATTCTATAACCCTCCTTAAGTTCGGACTATGGAAGCTTTCTCTCTGGAGGGAGGTATGTGAAGTGGGTTTCGTGTGCTGAATGGAGCGTCCGATCCTGTTCGCACAGTTTCACAGTTCGATACAAATATATGTCGTTTCTCCATAAAGACATTAATTAAAGCCATATCACCATAAAAATGCACGGGAAATTCACTGTGTTCACTCAGGATCCTCGCAGGAAATATCTTGAATTTTACGACCAGGGGAACAAAACTGTAAAATTCTCAAGTCGGTCTGTTAAATTCGTCGTCTATATTATTCATGCGACAACGCAAAGCAGCGAGGAACAGAATTAATGGGATCATTTCCGAAGATGAACACCCGTGATACCCATGTGGAGTGAAAACGGCATTCCTTTCTAAGCTATTTTTGGCATTTGTGATGTCGTTTTGTAGAAATAGGGAGGACTTTACCAATGATCCTCTGCGCTGATGATGATCAGCGCTCGACATGTTCATTTGATCAATGCTTTCTTCAATGTTCGTCCTGCTAGTCTGTTCCACCTGTTTCATGGGGACTTGTGGAGTCCATGTGCGTGTGTGTCGTGTCTGTGACATGTGCATCGACCACTTCACATGTGCCTCCAGCACGTGTTGGAGCGCGTGCACCGTTGCGTGTTTGGTGCATGTAGCGCGTACCACTACGCGGGCACAAGTCACGTGCGACAACAAAGGGGTTGTCGCGGATATAGAATATAGATAACGTAGATATTAATACAGCATAGGCACGTGGGTTCCGGCGGGACTCATGGCAGCACACCGGAAGTGTGCTGCCCCACGTGCGGCGGCATTCGCGAAAGCTTCGCGAATGATTACGCA
>ADNK01001551.1:0-52022 GCA_000320545.1 Bigelowiella natans CCMP2755 | reverse complement strand
CGATTTTTTGGGGGGGGGGGGGTGGGGGATGGTTTGCGGCAGTATTGAATACTATACATTTCTCTCTTTTCACCACCAACTAAACTTCCTATCACTCGGTTTCTATATTGGGCATTCCTCTCTTTCCCCCCCCCCCCCCCCTCTTCACTCTCTTTTCGTACTCCCGCAGCTTCGGATCTATCGCCTTTTTCTTCTGTGTGAACGTGAATGCAATGCCTATTGAGCGGGAGATGAAGACCCGCACGCAATGGGGGCAAGGTAGGGAAAAGCGATAATGAAAATAACAAAAACAGAAGAGAGCTATTTACGGCACCGCCTCGATGAATCACAGTAACATCAACTGCAACGACGCCAGAAACCAAGCGCGTATTTTGAACACGTAACGCACATGTATTCTATTCATTTTGGTATTTGACAGTCGTGCTATGGACCTGTTTAAGCCTGGCGATCATCAACGTGTTTTACGGTGCATCGGTGTTTATGCTGCTGAGGGATTCCACGTGAGACCCACTAGCTTAAGCGAAATCAAGCACACGGAATAAAATGCCAACGAGAACGAACCAACGCGATAACCTCAAAGACTACGACTACGATGATGATGATGATGATGATGATGATGATGAAGAAGAAGAAAGAAACAAGGAGAGGGAGAGAGCTAACCCCCCCCCCTCCCCCCCCTTCGCTTCTCCTCCCCCCCTCCCTATAAAAAAGATGCGGGAACGTTGTGATGAATTTAAATGGGGGTGCTGGCGGAACTGCAGCTTGGCTGATAGTCATACCGAAGATCACTATGGTCGATTAATATATATATATATATATATATATATATATATATAAATATGTACATATATATATATTATAAATTGTGTGAGTATAATCCAACCTCGCATGTTCGCAACCCACTGGAAAACAGGGCCTTTGTATCCGCCGTTCTCCGTGCCAATCCTGCACAACAACGCAGCATGCAGCTGAAGAACTATTTTTTACATGTGTCGTTACCTAGATCATTGAGCTAATCGTGAGCTACCCGCTCATCCTTTACGCCGCCGTCGATATTGTCTTGCGGGTAGGCTCGAGGAGAGTATATTAGTTTACATATATATATATATATATATATATATATATAATGTGTGTGTGTGTGTGTGTGTAACTTTCGGCATGAGTAGTCGAGAAGAAAAGTTAAAAAAAAAAAAAGGTATTTTCCTCTCCTCTTTCTTCTACCTGCGTCTAAGAATTGCGTGTTAGCTCATTATAACGGGCCCGCCTCTTCCCCCGCCCCCCCCCCCCAAACGAAGAGTTTCGGACTGCACAAGGACAACCCATCGTCGTCGCGGATATTTAGCACTAAGAACGGCGTGACCTTCGTAATGGCCGCCCTCCCCGCTCTCTTCGCACAGGTCTGTGCCAATTTGATACGCAGAGTCAGTGGTTGCTTCTAACTGTTTGTGTTGTTGGGCAGGTGCGGAGCTTTGCTGTGCTCGTGAATTTGGTTGGAGGGTTCGCCGCCGCCTTAAGCGCTTACTGCTTCCCCCCCCTCCTATTCCTGAAAGTCTGCGGAAAGGACTTCCAAACGTCGGAGGGCAAGATAATCGGGTGCGTCTGTCTTGCGGCGGTTGGCCTCGCAATGTCGCTCATCACCACATGGTACACGATCGATGGGATGTGGCACCCCTTCCCAGAGCCGGCGTTTTGTAAGTAGAGAGTAGTGAAGGTTGAGGATGCATGCTGACCTTGCGTGGCGTGATGGTCGATGACCATCAGCTGTGTATGCGTCGAGCATTTGCGACTAAATTAGAAAAGGAGACACCGCGCCAGCAGCGTTGCATGCACAGCTAATGTACCTTTTTATCCTCGCAATGCATTGATATATTCCATCGAATACGTAATGAAACATATTCTTTCATAATAATGCCTTCTAGCTGCTACCTAGCTAGCCTGGGGAGCACACATGCCTACGATGTGCATCAGAACTTGACTCCACGTATATTAGCAATAATAGATCATATATTGCATGTCTATCATAGCATGATTCGACCAGCCGGCATCTGGCGGCACCGTGCAATGCTTCTTGCGTGTAGTAGTACCAAATGAAGTAGTCTTATAGTCTAGTGGCGCAAAGATTCATTGGAAATATCTCACGTAACATGCTACGACACATCGTGGACGCATTGTTAGCGCACTTGCTTTACCTTATCATACATGCACCACCTTATTATGCATGTTAAAAAAAAAGAAATATAGCTGCTTTAATATATTGACATTTTGCCAACAGATGCCTGCTTCTGAGGCTGATAACCGGGCGGTTCGTTGTATCCCTTCTCTACGGTGACGATATCTTTGCTAAATAACCGGTTTCAAACTTAATACTACATATCATTATATCATTCTTATCATACACAAACTGTTACAATAGAGACGAGGATATTTGTACTTATCATCGTGCCTCCATGCACGTTTCCTAAGAGCATTTTCAGCATTAAAAATACAATAACTTCTATAGACACCGTGACGTCTCTGTATCAAACTATGTTCATTGGGGCGCTGCCCCCGTCCACTGTCCTCGAGCTGTGAGCAAATTTACGATTCACCATCGGAAAGATTATATCGTCCACCGTTCCAGGAGCCACCTTTGCATATTTACATATATGTATATATGTATATATATATATATGATACAAATATGTGTGTATATATATATATATATATATATATATATATACATATGTAGCACAAATGGAAGAATATACTGCATGGGAGGATGATGGTCGATCTAATAATTACGAGGTAATGGACATCCACGTTCTCTTTCTGTCCGTGCCTTTCGTATCAACAAAAACGCTATCAGATGCATTTTCACACCCTCGTTTCACGAAGGACGTCGTAAACAGCACACGCGCGTGTGCGCGCATTCCGAAGGCTAGGAGACAGCAAGAATCAAGGGGGTAATGACGAAAACCTGTGCGCGCGATCTTCGCACTGCAAGAGTTGGCCAGGAACCTGGCATGATTGAGGCAGATAAATATAGCATAAGCATGCATTGCCTTTGCAACTACTCATAATCACACCTCAATTGGAGACATATAGTACATGTTTCTCAAAATGCTACAGCGGTAGAAGGAAACAAGGCTCTTGCCCCGGGTTGGGTGGAAGCATTATCGGCTTTTCCCCCCGATGAAAGTATCAGGAAAATCGGTTTATTTTGTTTCATGCGGAAGTGCGTTTGTGCCCATCAAGAAATTGGTTGATTTACCCAAAACAACTCCGCAAAGACGACGAGTGACGCTGAGTGCAGAGTCAAACCTGGCCAATATAGGAATTGCACAAAGCGAATGGTAAGAAGACGAAGCAACAACTGGAGAGGAAGGGAAGCTAAGTGGGCAGAAATAACAGACGTAAGTGAAGATCTGTAAAAACCAAACTCATCATCCTTATCATCATCGTATTCCCCAATACCCTCGCCAACAGCAATCACATTCACCAATCACCCGTTCCAGCGGCTGTCATCGAGAGAAGAGCTACACGGACGTTTTCATCGCTTTGGAATCTGCTCACATAAGACGGAGTAGAAAGGGGGGTGGGGGGGAGACGAGGATGTGTAAAGTGCCAACGAATACACCAATAAAATCCACAAGCAGTTCCAAAACAACACAACGGCCGTCGCTGAGGTTTAACACTATATTCCCATACCCTCCATCTAAGTCGTAGTACCTCTCAGCTAAAGAATAACGCTGCGCCGGCGGCGTTTGGCCGTCTATTCGCACGAAGCCCACCCGCATCTGATCTAAAACGGCCTCGATTTCGTCCAAAACGACCCGGTGATGCGCGAACATGAGGAAGCGCTGGCCTGAGTTGTCGACGATAATCATCGCAATTGAACTTAAAAATGCTGCATTTCATGTGCAAGTATGGGCAAGTATGCCTCCATAACCCACATTGATGATTGGGCGAAATCGTCCCTCAATCTACCCAAAGACAAACCTGATTCTAAGAGGTACTTTGCATACGCGCAAACAGCCTCGATTTTCGCCTCTCCCGTCATCCAAAACACCTCTGCAAGGGTCCCTCCTGCTGCCGAACCTGCTTCTAAATTGCCGCGTGTGGAGGGGGGGGGAGGAGGGTTAGCCAATCGTGGGAAAAATTGATTTTTCCTTCTCGTGCACATATTGCATTTGATAATTTGGTTGGGGCGCGGTGTGACTTACTTGCTTCGGAGAGGAGTTGGTGGCGATGCTTATCGATCTCAGCAGCGATTTGTGCAAGTTTTGAGGCCTTGAGGCCATCCAGTACTACCCTCTGCCTGCAGAGGAGGCGAATCACACGATAATGGTGGGAATGCAACTTGTCATCTTTATGATAGCCGATAAGTCTAATGATAAAGTAGTCCTATCCCCCTCCCTCTCCCCCTCCCCCCCTCCCATTCCTTGACAGATAAATTAGCAAGACCTTCTTTTCGGGGGAAGCTCTGATAGGACATCGACCTTACGCCGCCGCAGCATGACCGAGGAAGAAAGTAGTGTGTGCAGCTCCTCAGGCTTTGTGCCTTTATGTACCCGGGAACAGTAGAGAATCAAGCGGGAATGATCAATAGATAGATATTTATATATATATATATATATATATATATATATGAGGTGGACAAATGGGACTGGGGATGCCTTTGTGAGGAATAAAGTGTGATATATTCACGTGTGCACAAAGGAAAATCATCAAGTATCTATCGACGCCGGCTTGTGTAAGGTGAGTGGCGAGAGGCGACGAAGAGCTTAAAGCGCTGCTTGCACTTACTTCCCTCCCAGGAAACATGCACGCGCCGATAACGGCCACGGCCAAATACCTACAATCATAAATATATATTTATTTCTCTCTTCTCTCTCTCTCTCTCTCTCTCTCTCTCTCTCACTCTCTCTCTTACGACGGACTCGTCGCCGTTGGAAATTCATCGAGACTTCTTCGCACCCTTTCTTTTTTGACGCAGTAGCGTTTCACGTAGTCGTCATAGCTTGGTAAGGCGCCTGGCAGCAAGCTGTCTATTAGCGTGTACCTGATGCCGGAGCATTGCATTGAACGATGGTTGCGGTGTATGGAGTGATAGCGAGCAGAAGCAACAGCAGCAGCAGAAAATGACACACACAACACACACACACACACACACACACACACATAGAGAGAGAGAGAGAGAGAGAGAGAGAGAGAGAGAGAAGGAGAGGGAGCGATTCGCGCAGACGCAGCTGAATGATTTGTTTGTTAATACAGTTCCGAGCCATTCGTCTTTGTAGAAGAGGGCTAGCATCAACGATTGAATCTTGAGGAGGGCGAGGGGGAGGAGGAGGATGAGGGGGGAGAAACCAAACATTCACGCCAATATCGTACACAGAGACAACAGCAGCGACGAGGAAGAGGAGAGAAATGACCGGGCAATTTATGAAGCAGAGCAACAGCACAAACAAAAAATGCACCCACATACACGCAGACACACACACACACACACACACACACACACACAGCATCGTGTTGATTTGTCATCGCTCATGATAAGACATGCTGTGTTTTGCTGTGTAGACGTTGCAATACGGTTTTCCCCAAGCCCATCTCGTCGCCGAGCAGCAGTCTCCCGTGCCTTTCAATACCTCTGCGGATCTTTGTTCAAAGACAAGAAGGAGGCGAAGGGAAAGAGGGAATCATCTACTGTGTTTATGCGCACAATCATCTCGAATGCGTGGACATTTTGCAAACGGCAGAGCTATCAATTCTACAAAGACGCACGCCGCTGCAGCTGCAGAAAACACAGGCAATAAGAGCAGCCTCATCGATTATGCTTTGCGTCCTCTTCTTTTCTTTAAAACGACACAATTTCCCTCACCCCGTGCAGTTGATAGTCGAGCAGATGTAAAGGGCCCGCTCTAGTCGCCTCCTCCTCCTCCTCGTCCTCCACCTCCTCATACGTTCGTGCTTCATCTTCGAGGGGGGGGGGAGATATGGGGACTACCTCTGTTACCAGAGCGCCTTTAGAGAGGGCAGCTTCTTCGGCATCAGAAGGCATTGACGCGACGATTCTACCAACCAACTCTTCCTTTGTCCCTAAACAACATCATTATGGAGTGGGGTCAGAAAGTAGTAGCAGCGATTGCAGGTTTATTGCACGGGTGGACTAGATTCAATTCTCCCACGGAACAAAAGGAAACGAGAATTCAGCAGCATTTTCCCTTCAAGTTAAATTTCGCAAGGCTAGAAGATAATATTGGCGTTGCGATAATAGCGGAGTTTGGTAACGACAAGCGTGGGATCATCATACCGGAGACTTTGAGCCCCCTTTCCCTTGCCAGTGATACAAGCTCTGCCTTCAGTAGATTTTGCAATGATTGCGCTGATAACGGTGATGGTGCTGCGGGCGATAGCGACCCCGCCGAGGAATCTAGTAAATGCGCCTCGATATCACTGTCGGGGGCCATAGAGCTCTCCACTACATCCTAAAAACAACGTAAAATTAGCACCTTCGCAACCGACGCAATAAGAGATCGCCGACTGAACAAAAGCATAGCGCCAAACCGCTGCGTCGTCTTTGGAACCGGCCTTTGCCGCCTCCCTCGTTGGTAACGTTAATTCGTGCAAATGCTGCTTTAAAGGCTCGGGACAACTGGCAGGGCTCTGATGGCATTGGAAGGGGACGAATGTCGGGGGGAGAGTGAGAGAAGTCTGGCGCTGCTTGTTGATGGAACAACGTGGCTCAGTACTGCATGGTGCCTATGTTTTGCTACTACGACAATCGCGTATATGTGCTACTTTATCGCCTTCCAGAGCTCGTCGAGAGGCCTCTGGAAGCCCGTCCAAAACACCATTGCCAGCATACCGCCGGAAGAACTTCCCTGCGAGGAGGAGTACCCACGCGGGAGGGGGGTCGACTGGGAAATAGAATAGAATTTGTCGAACGAGTGAGAAAAGAACAACAGCGCACTGATCAGAGTGAGTGGAAGTCGTTGCTGTAATTCACAATCTGTGCTTGACGAAAGGGGTAGGTCTGCTTGGAGGACTTGCTACCTCTGACGTTGCACCCTCTCAATCGATCGACGATAAACGGGTACGTAGCGGCGGGGAACTCCCACCTGATTAACGTACGTTTCGTCGAAATGCCGATGGCGGATGTCGCGAAACAATAGTTACAAAACATATGCGGAATGCATGTTTAGAGAGAGACAGAGAGAGCGAGCGAGAGAGAGAGAGAGAGTCTCGGTGAGGGAGGCCGAGCGCGTTGCATGGAGAGAAAAAGTTAGACACCCGAATCCATCGTCGAGTACAACAGGTTTTATCATCTCTGGCCATGACGAAATTCCGGCACTTTTCAGATCCGGGGGAATGCTGAAAAACATCGCAAGTTTTAGGTGTGAGATCACGCTTCCGAGCAATAAGATAGAGACCCACCTGCCGTCATCAATCACGTCCTCGTTATTTGCCGGAAACCGCTGCGACTTACTTCTCCTATTTGCCGTCCTATAGGTGACTTGAAACGATATCGGAGAGCGGATTTCGATTCTAACAAAACTGCTGCCATGTGTGGGAGGCTGTCTTCTCTCGGGCCATTGCCGGCGACTCGGCGACCCACCACCTAATTGCAAGGCGCATTAAAGGGGGGTAGCAGCATTGCTTTCATTCGAAGTAATTCAGATTAGTCTTTTGCTAGTCGTTCATGTTGGGTTTTTTCCGGCCCTGAAATGCTACCTCTCCTTAATACTTACCTATTCGAGACGCAAAGGGGAGCGGAAGACGTCTATGTACACCTCTAACGAGCACATGCCGCTGCCTGATAATATTCCTTCCCCGTCTCTGCGTTGCCGTTGGCGCGAACAGGCCTAATGCGGTCGCTGCAGCAACGACTACTAGGATGTGGGCCCTTCCCAGCCGGGCGGGTGCCATTCGGAGGCGAGAGTTCTTCCGGACGAAATCTTGAAAATCTCATTCTGAAGTTCGTCCGAAAACACAGGGGATTTTAGTGTAGCGACATTTATTAAAAAAAATCTTTATTCGTCATCGTCATTTCCTTTGTCGCAGTCAGAAGATGTCTGAGACTTATAACACTGCGACAATATGCTAGATACTTGTCCATGCTCCTTGTCGCACCTAGAAATCCCCTTCAGTTTTTTGTCCCGAAGGATCCGAACGAGCGCCCCCCCCCCGCGCCAACTGATCACCTCTTTTGCGCCTCAGATTCCGTATACACGGAAGGATAGGAACTAGGTAGCAGTTTTGTCATGACATTTAATTCTGTTTCATGATCTTACTCATTTGTACTGGTCCCTGGATGCCTATAACCAAAGCCAAAATTCAAATTGATATCCAGCACCTGCAGATACGATGGGAGGGCCAAAGGCCTCCGCGTGCGAGGTGATAACGGCCATTGCAGCCTACGTGCTCACGTCATCTACCCTCGTATTTGCCAACAAGGTAGCAAACATACAAGGCACACTGCGAGAACTGAAAGCTTAATGTTGTTTGTTATTTGCGTGTGTAGTTTCCTGATATCGCCTCGATGAAACTGTGTGTTTTTTTGTTTACGTGCAGTTCCTTATGTCCCCGGAAATCTCGATTCCAGCCCCGCTGCTAGTCACATGGTTCCAGTGCGTTGTCACCGTGGTTATGATAAGGGTGCCGTGCAATGGAATCAGGGGGGGAACATGTCCTTACTCCTCTCTTCCTAATCTTACAGATTCTCTCGCTCATTCGAATGCGCATACTCAGCGGGGGAGGTACAATTCCGACTGATGAAGTTATTAGCGGCAAGAAAGCCTTCATTCCTTTGTATCTATCCCCGCCCTCCAATCCATTAGGCACTCCTGGGACAACCGGCAACAAGCCATCGAAGCCTCCTAAAATGAAGGGCATCCTCGGTGTCGTAGTTGACCAGCTTCCTAAAAAAACATACAGGTCAATCCGCGAGAGGGCTGCTCAATAAACTGAAATCACTGACAAATAGAAACGTGTGATCGTTCTTTTTAAAAAACTAAGAGACGTCCCAAACCTGCGGCCCTCGCGCCCTACTGCAATAACGCCATTTTGGCCATCATCGCCAACCTTCTCGTCGTCGCGCGTTTTCATTGTGGCCGTTTCATTCGATCGATAGGTACGAATGGAAGGAGGGACCTGCGTGCTTTGGAATGAGCTGCGCGTTTGTGTTGATGATATCATTGACCAATATTTGCTTGAAGTTCGTGGAGGTCTCTTTCTACCAGGTAAAGAGGCAACCTGCGACGATTACTTATTGATTTCAAAAGAGTTCTGCAAAATCAGCAAATGCCCTTCCATCTCCCCGTGAAGATCCAAACATTGGTTACTTGTGCAATTCCCCTTCTTAGGTAGCTCGAGGGCTTACGCCAGTAATCAATAGCATGCTCTCGTACATTCTTCTCGGTAACATCATCATTGCGTTGATGAGTTGGGTAGTTGTGTCGAAGACAACTGCTGCGAATCATAACAATCGTGGGAATGCTGCTTTCGCCGATGCTTCATATTCAACACAGGTGATCTCACCTCCACGCCAACAGCGCTGTGTCTCTTCGTTATCTTGGCGGGCTACTATCTGGGTATCAAAGGGGAGATAAAGTTCTCCCTCCTCGGAACTATCTTTGGTATTGCCGTTGTCGCTTTCCCCC
Organism: Bigelowiella natans CCMP2755; assembly: GCA_000320545.1. Taxonomy (NCBI): domain Eukaryota; phylum Cercozoa; class Chlorarachniophyceae; genus Bigelowiella; species Bigelowiella natans. Next base: position 42,381 of record ADNK01001551.1, on the reverse strand, counting down.
CCTTCCCTTCCCTTCTCTATTAAGCGTGATGTTTTTTCTTAATATAAATGCGGTTCTTTTAACCCCCCCCCCCCCCCCCTATATCCTGCTTCCGTATTATTAGGTTTTTCATCATCGCTCTGCTGCGTGCTTTACCCAATACTGACACGCAAGCGAATGGATGCGCTCAATGTCATATACTCACCGTCGTCGCCACCATCATTATCATCATCGATCATGATCATTATCATCATCATTATCATCATTACTATATCATCATCATCATCATCAGCAGCAGCAGCATCAGCATTGATTCTATGAAATTCGTTGAGTTACTATCATTCGGGTGATATCGATCGCTGACTGGCGATGTATTGTGTGGTGCTCAATGCAACAACGAAGGACAAATGGGCGGTGATCTTCTACAACAACGCGCACGCAGCATTAATGTACGGCCCACACCACGCACACTCACCCCTCACTCATGTAGCAGTCCGAGGAGAGCGTAAGAAGCATGCACGACACTCCTATCAGAGCGATACCGCTTGATAACACATTTGACAAAAGGACACTGACGATATTGATTGTGAGTCTGGGGTTTGGGAAATGCTAGTTTCCTGCATTGTAGACACCGAGCAGCCATCGATATGGAATCAGAACTCTTTTCCCTTCCATCGAAGCAACTGTGTAGGACTGCTACGGCATCTTTCTTTCCAGCGAATTGTTGATTTCAGGGTTCCATGGTGTTAGGTTCGTGCCTCTAATTGGCATCTTCGAGACGCAGATCATCATCGAGCATCAAGCAAAGCTGCGCAACCCTCTATTCTGGTTGTTAGTAGTAGTAGCAGCAGCAGCAGCAGCAGCAGCAGTGAACCTGCCAGCTTTGTAATAGTTTGGAGATAAATAGGAGGTAGAAGGGGAGTGTGGATGTTGGACTGTGGTATGTGCGCTAGACCTCTGTGATTAAATGTTGTACTGCGCCTCGCCCAGAGGGGGGAGAGAGAGGAGAGAAAGAGGGGGGATAGAAGTGTCATCATCAGAAAACTGGCCGCGAAAACACGTTGCTGTGCTGACCACCACGCACACACATCTTGTTTTGTTAGGTTTTGGATGACCGTGGCCGCTCTGCTTGGGTGAGTGCCATGACACTTGTGAGAAGGAGAGGAATATAGCATCAACGCAAGTGGCTTGCCATTCGCATTTATTGGAGGTGATTGGTGATGAAAATCGCAGGTCTTTCGTCGGTGTGGCCGCCGTTACGCAGCTAAAGCTGACCTCCCCGTTGTCGCACAACGTTATTGGCAACGCTAAGGTGAGAGAGGGGATGGTGTGTCTCGATTCCCCCTTTTCTCTATCTTCTTCGTCTAATTAGACGCCGACGTATGTGCGTATGTGCGCGTTCGATGGTGCCTTCAGTTAACTAGACCGCCAGCTCTGTTTCGTCATCGTTTATCTGTTTACCGCGGCACTATTTTGGGGCATGGAAACAACATGCCCCCCCCCCCGATTGTGTGAGTGAAGGAATGAATGGATGAATGAATAGGGTGCTGCCCAGTCGATCGTGGGGGCGTACATCTGGCGAACGCCTCTCACCTTGCATGGAGGTGAAAACGCTGATATGCGCACGAATTTGATGAGTCTCTGCCAAGACAAAGGGCCTTGATGCATGCTTTCTTAGTTCAGATAGTTTTTAGATTCATCGCGAGTCAATTGAATTCGATAATATGTGTAACATACACACACATATTTATGGATATATATATATATATATATATATATACATACATATAATTTTATATACAACTATGCATATATGAATGTACATATGCATACATGAATAAATGTTTGCGTGTATGAACAAAATGCGCATCTAATCATATAGTTATCGGTCTCGGAACTGTGCTCGGGGGCTCCTTGCTGTACGCCTACTGCCGGCTACAAGAGAAGAAGGTTTTGGATGCGGCATGCAGACCATCTGTGAAACACTGCTACCCACATGTGCGACGCCCGACCCATGCTCGCTGATGTGTGGTATCATCATTGTAAACAATTTGCGAAGCTTAGGTTACGCGTTGAAGTATTTATACTATCTTGTATGTTTTTATCATACATAATTTTATATTAATTTGATCGCTGGAGAAGCGTTATCATGGCCAATGATCCTGCCATGATCTCCCTAAACACTTCCGTTTTGTCTTGCCATTTGGTTTGGGCATCATCTTGTGCATTCCCATCGGTTGGAAGAAATTGGCCTTTGGCCCCCCTGTGCGGTTGAGAGAGTGAGCGTTCCCTTGTTTTGAACTACATTTTCTTCATGTAGAGTGAATCCAAATCTGGCAGCGGAAAGACGAAGAACAACGTAATATATATATATATATATATATATGTATATATATTACATATATATATATATATATATATATACGCACGCTGGCCCTCTCACGATGCCATAAATGCCATCAGTTCATCCTGAACACAAGCGCAAAACATCCAACGAACAAATTTCCTCAGTTATTCTTTGGTTTTTCGAGCCTGTTAAAAACCCTCCATACCTCATTGCTCTTAATACTGTTCCAGGGGAAGGAGGCGTCGGAGCTAGAGGCGAATGGAAACCAGCATTCGAAGGAGCAATTGGAGGAGTATGACACAACTAGAAGGCACGACAATGATGGAGGAAGCAACAAGGGTCATGCGTCTTCACTATGATGCGCATACTGCTAGCATGGCGTGAGAATAGATCTAGCCGTAGAACATCACAATATCGGCCATAGTAGCGACGGTCTTGCAGCATGGCTAGATTCTCACAATTTATTTTGCCAACCAGTGAGCGATAGGTTGTCTGTCATGTTGCGTTGTTTTGAGAACACGGTCATCAACATTACGCGATCTAGCGATGGGGCGCAATCCCTCTGTCCCTTCACTTGTTCTTCGTGCATGTGCTCTTCCCCGCCCACGCGTGCGCAATGGAAACTGGTTCATCATTTTGCACATTCCAATGAACTGCCCGCACGTGCATTTTGATCATTCATGAAAAGACTGCGCGCATGTTTGAGGTGTGCTTGTCTGTGGGGGTGATTGCGATCACTTTTTGTGCGACTGCACTTTCCAAATTTGCTGTCGATCTTGTTCAACAGTCAGACTTGCACAACACCCATGCAATTTGGGCAGGCACTGTGCAAACGTCGACACCAAAAAACTCAGGATGGCCATTGCCACGTTCGGCCAAACTTGAAACGCAAGCCACACTGCACGAAGAGCAGTTTCGAAACCAGTTCACAATTGATCAATTGGTCAAATTCGTGTTTATTCATTTCAATTTTGCGACAAACTGTTCACCCTGCACGCGCACACACAGTTCTGGAGCAGGCGATGCTCTGACATTGACCGAAACCGAAGCGATGACAAATTCAAAAACGCATTTTGGAGGAAATGAAAGTTTTGACCGAGCGATTTCCGGGTCGATGGCTGAGTCGTAGCTGGACAATGGCCGCCTTTGCACACCTCAGAAAGCAAGGAGAAACGTCTAGAGTTTCTTAGAAATTTCTGGGCGTTCCATTGTGCTATTTATAGCTTCGCACTGATGAGCGTCACAGGCGTCGGTGGAGTCCAGGAAGAGTCCAGCCCGTAGAGTCCACGCGCACCTAGGCAAAATCATGTAATGTTCGTAGCGGAGAGTCTCGGTGTGAGAGCGTTCTTAGATTGGCGGCACCTATTTCGAATGTGTCATTATTTCGGACTTGAGATCACGTTCTTTTGGCTTCACAAACGAACAGGCACAGCAACTACAACAATACAGCGTCCGTTTTCGAAATTGTTGTTGCTACCAGATAACCGTCTCAAGTTGCACCTGACGAGAGCATCATTTGGTGGGAGATTCAACTACCGGAAATAAGCCTTCTATCAATCTCTCACTTCATACGCGATCGGATTTGTTCCTTCGATTGTTCTGGGATCTGGGTCTCGCTTACTTATAGCCGTTTCTAGGCTTACTAACGCAATATTAGTCTTCTTCGGTTTCTTTTGGTTCACTGCGTGGATATCGACTTCTGGGAGTGTGGTTGAGGAAGAAAATAAACTCGTAGCTTCTAGCAAAGGAAAAAATAATGCATGAAGGTGATTTGCAGTATTCTCACTAAAATTATAGCACATTGATTGTGTCTTTACTTCCATCAGAGAGGAAAGAATACAAAGAAGGAAAGGCTGATCTCTCGTTGAGAATCGGAGAACATATCAAGAGTGAACTGCACACACCAAAAGAACCAAAGAAAGGAGAACCAAAGAGAGAAGAAGAAAAAGAAGAAGAGCCATCCCTTCTTCTTCTCTTACCACCCCTTCTTCTTCTTTTTCTTCTTCTTCTTTTTCTCCTTCTTATTCTTTTTCTTCTTGTTTCTCCGTTTTTCTAGTGAATGCTCTCTCATCATCATCATTATTATTGTCACTGCAAAACGAGGTGGAAATAATGGAAACGAAGAAATGAAGAGACCTGCTAGTGATTGTGGCCACATTTATTTTTCTCCTGCTACTGCCCCAAGTAAATCATCGTAAATGCGGACTGACAAGCCCGTAGTTGGGCAGAGAGTGTGTATATCTGCTGATGCTACTGAAGGATTAATCAACTAGCTGAATTATGTCACCTTGCATAGAGAATTGCTATCGAACTCTAGCACTCTGCAGTGCCATCTGCGTTGCCCGTAGTTGGAAGCGCTCAAGTGAATGATCTCTGAACTTCCTGTGCAATCTTATGATGTCAATTCTGTGCAACATCAAAACTTTTTGCTAAGGCAGAAAAAGCAACAGCTTAAAACTTCGCTGGGACGACAGGCTACAGACGCGCAAGTCTAGAGTTTCAGAATGATATCGCTCCCTAGCTAGTTAGCTGCGCACACTGGGAACTACACATATGAATCTAGACATTTCAAAACCAAAAATTTGCAACGCACGGCACACATCTAGACTTTGTAAGAATGTGCACAAACATGCTAGCATGGTCGAGTCAGCTAGAACAGTTAGCTTGATTTTGAATGTGCGCCCAATTAATTTACGGCTAGACGGCACGCACGCACGCAAAGAGCCCTGTCATCAGTGCGATCATGCGCCCTGACAATCTGGATGCCATGCTAGCAAGTCAAGATGCGTTGGCAGAGATTTCACACAACCATATGCGCATGAAGGTGCGCGTTTAGCTGATGAATCTAGACCACTTGTGTGCAAATCTTTGAACACGCTAGCACGGCAATCTACTAGTCTATCTACATGGCTGCATTCTCACAACATTTTGCGTCAACTATTCAGCAACAGGTTGCATGTCATGCTGCGTTGTTTTTCTGGGATGGCGGCCAATCAACACGATTTAGCCATGGACCGGAAACCATTTCCTGGTTTTTCGTCTGCTCTTTCTTGCAATGACAATGGCATCTGATTCATCTTTTCACACATTTAGACGTGTCAATGATCTGCTTTCGCGTGCATTTTGTCACTCATGAAAAAAATTGTGCGCCCACTTGAGGTTTGGATGACCACGATTGCTTTTTGCACGACTGCAAATGCCTAGTTCTCTGTCGCTTTTGTTTTTCCATGGTCAGTCGTGCGTGCACACCGACAACACGAACGTTGCATTGTAGATTGAGCCACTGGACCAGCAGTCAGAGTGCACAACAACACGCAGGAAACTTGCATTGGCATGCCCAAATCCATGAGCGTGCTGAGCTAGCGAGCTAGCGAACAAGTGGCGTCACCGAACCATGATCTGCGCTGAAGGTTGATTGTGGGTTGAGCCGTGAATTGAACGCACAACGCAGCACCACACTGCTGGACTGTCAGACAAAGAGCACCTAGCAGCTGTGGGACCAGCTGGCCAACCTGGCAGTTTCACAATTGGTCAATTTGTCTGGTTTGTGTTCGTTCATTTGAATGTTTGCGACACGACTACCTAATCCCGCTCTAGTGCTGTGCTGTGGTCAAGTGGGAGGCACCTCAAGCAAGCCACCATCAGTTCGCACAGACGTGCCCACACACCATGGCATTGGTCGAAGCGCATTCCAAACTTCGGCGGGAAGTTTTGGCCAAGCGATTTCCGGATCCAGAAGACATGGAGAAACTTCCTAGAAATTTATGAAAGTTTTTGCCAAGACGGACGTCACGAGCATCGTAGGCGTCACACAGCCCGTTGGAGTCCACGCGGATGTTTAGGCAAAATCATGCAATGTCCGCAGCAGAGAGTCTGTTCTTATCTCGACGGCGCCTCCGTTTAGATAACCCGTGAGTTTTGGATGTCCAGCGGACAAAAACCCCTTGCATTTCTCAGCGACAAACGAGTGTTCGTCAGTTCGGATTTGAGGTCGCGTTCTTTTTGCAACCGGTACAGAAACCAACGAAGAACACTTTCAGGCACCGGGAATGGGCGAAACATTTCTCTCAAGCTTTGCACGATGCTGCCATGCTGACGACCCAGAGGATGTGGAGGATTGTTGTTGTTACAGCTTGATACATTGCTTGGAACATTGTCGCTCTAACCTAGGAGATAACACACTGAACCGTGTCCAGAGGAAAGCTATAATCACCGGAGGAAGACCTGAAGTTGTGATAAACTACATCACCACACTCATAACAGCCTTTCTCCAGACCGGTCAACTGGTGTCCGGTGCGAATTTGGGTCCAAAGGTTCTCGTGATATTCCTATTCTACGTTTCCTGGGTCTCCGAAGTTGCCGTTGCTTTCAGCAACAGTCTCAAGCTGCATCTAACGAGGTTGTCGTTGGGTAAAAAATTCGAAAATCAGACATCGGCCTTCCTATATTCTCTCTATCCATACATGGTCGGATTAGTTCCGTCGATTGTTCTGGGATCCGTGGGCCTCTTTGAGCATACCGATAGCAGTTTTGCTAACGCAGCATTGGTCTTCTTTGGTACCTTTTGGGCCACTGCCTGGACAACGACTGCTGGGAATGTGGCTGAGGAAGAGATTAAACTCCTTTCTCAGGAAGGAACAAAGGATGAAGGTTATTTGCAGCATGCTCACTTTTGATGGATTCATTGATGCATTAACTGTGTCTTTCCTTCCGTTAGGAGAGAAAGAAAAGAATGCTGTAGCGTTGAGCATTGGAGATTCAGAGAAAAAAGAAGAAAAGAAAACAGATCCAAACAGAAAAGGAAAAGCTTAAACTGCGCTGTGCTAGTGCGATTTATGCAAGCTAACACGATCAAAAAATTGTTGAAAAATAGCTAAGAAGAATTGGTTTTTACAAAAGTTGTAAACTTCACACTGCGACACTCTAGCTAGCTAGCACTGCTAGACTGCAAGGCTAGAGGCTAGTAGGTTTTGAGTGAACATCTAGCCAACTAGACCTAGCTAGCTAGCTAGAGACATCTGATCTAGCTCATCATGCTAGCGACTCAGCTAGCTCTAGAGCTAGTGTAGCTAGTTCGGAATTTGAAGATGCGCCCGATGAGTCCACAAGTAGCGACTACCTCTACACCTAGCTAGCTAGCTACACGACACATCTGCTATCTAGCTAGCTAGACCTTGCTAGCTAGCTAGCTTGACACGTCTAGACTTTAGTCATCAGCAAGTAGCAATCGCCAATTAGTGTACGCACACTGGACTATGAGACACCAGGCTAGCAGGCAACGCATGGAGAGTGATGAGAAAAATCTTGCTTTCGCGTACATCCAAGTGTACTATTCTAGCTAGATGCATCTAATCACGCACACATCTAGATGTGGCGCAAGTTAATCGTGTCGAAAAGACTTTCGGGTTGTTGCCGCAAACTACACATGGGCATGCCAGCATGCCTAGACGCATGATTAAATCATCGAAACCTGAAGATCTAGAGATCAATCTGATCTTTTGCTTTGATGGCAAGAGAGTTGTGTGACCGCTGCCATTGCGTGGTCTAGATTGTGCGCGAAGTTGGATTGATGCTAATTACCAGATTAAAGAGTTCCACTCTTTTCACTACTTTGTCCATGCCTCACAAGTTATTTTGTTACAGTGACATTGTATGGATCTATCCTAACTATTCTAACTCCCTAATCCTGTCAATTAAAAGAGGCAGCTCCCTTCCATATTCAATTTCACCTAGGTATTATAGCGAGCTCATTAGGTAGGAGATAATAACACCACCAATCTAATGTTCGTTAAGTTTAACGTACTCTGTTCTTCGGTTCGTTTCATTTCGATTAGAGTTTTTAGGATCTCAGTACGTCTTGCGCGTAGCACCTAATTCAATTTGGAGGGATTTGGTAGCTGTTAGCCAAAGAATATAGAATAATGAAAATTGTTATTATGATATCTTCTGTGGACTCACATTTAGAATGGTTTTCCCCTTCTTTGGGTTGGCTACGAAAAACTGAAAGAACAAAGATTGTTTATTCCAGCACAAATCATAAGGCACATTAGTAATACCTTAAATACATGAAAAGCCTGGAATTTCATTCCCTTTTCCCGAGAATCATCGGCGCAAAGATTGTCGATCATAAGATGCAAATGGGATGGATAGCTATTTATCACGTGTCAAGAGAGGAAGATGATATAGTATCAAATTTTGAATATTGCTATTTAGAAAATGAGACCTTATAAATTTCACCATCACGGAAAAGTTTTCTCTTTTTTGCAATATCTCGGAAAGAAGCTGTTTAGGAACATTATATTATAGCGAAATGTAACATATGTGGGAAAATATTTTCAACTATACCTAACCTTTAAAGCTTGTAATTTAACATGGAAAACGTCGCTCATAAGTAGATCACAGAAGTTTTTGAAGAACTAAAAGGATAATACACATCTAAATATCCAAGAAATATGATATTTGAACAAAGTATCACCTTATCAAAATTATCTTTCAAGAATTTTGTAATTCCTCTTTTTTCCTTGTCAGCCTTTCTCCGGGACACAATAGTCTGCTCAAAAATGTCACTATGTTTGAGTGAATGAAACACAACAACTTAGTATGACTACAGAATACTTTGAATGATTTGAATGCGTCGGAACTCAATTCGAAATCTTCTTGTGCAACGAATTTGAAGTATTGCCACACCTATGATGACCAAGTTGAAAATAATTTTGCATATGTCAACCAGAACATGGCCAAGCAAAATACAAGAGAGAAAGAGAGAGAAATATGGAAGAGGGAAAGAGGCAAGAGGGAGAGAGATAGAGAGGGAGATCGATACAGAATGAGAGAGAAAAATAGAGCGAGAAAGAAAGAAAGAGTAAAGAGCAACTTGAATAAGTAATTTTGACCAATGGACTGTTGAGGACTAAGTAGTGAACAGCCAAGCTATTAGTGAGACAAGCTCGAAAGATCTCTCCACTATCGTAGCACTTTACTGATGCCCTGAAACCGTGCGTGATAATAAAGTTGGTAACACTCAAAAGAAAATACAGAAGGATAAGTACCCTCTTACGAGCAAAATCAGAATTTCTGGATTCTCACGTATATGTGTCCAAAGCGTCTTCCTAGCTTTGCGGTTTCTAATAGATTTTAGCCACAGACCTCGAACATCTTGCTTTCCCTGTAAGTATATACAGGGTTATAGAGATACATTTGTCAATTACTTCCACTTGTGTGAATATTTTGACATCACAGTACACAAAATATTACCTCTTTGGTGAAGTAATGTAGATGGAAGATTAGGCCTAGATTTATACAGAACAAGTAATTATAGCTCATTCCTAATCCAGAGCAACATTTTATATACTTTTGAGAATATTGAGCTTCATCAATTCTTCCAGAAATTCTGTAACATCCTCTTGTGCCTGCAAGAATATCAGAATATCAGGAACAAAATAGATGAATTCTTAAAGGTAGATTACCTTTTCTGCATTTTCAATTAATATTACAATGTTTCGCATAGCATCTTCTAAGTCCTTGCTCTTAATCGCACGTTGTTTCGAATCCATCTTGCCCTGCAACACAACAACTATCATGTTGTCATGTTAGAAGCTGGAACACAATTAATTGTGTTGAGCATATCTCTAGGATCCATAACCAGCCTAATCACTAATTATAACTAGTTCCTAACAATGAAAAAGATGCATTCAAACCAATCCCTTCTCCACATCATCGATTGCAAGGAGAATTTTCTTCAGCAGCTGAGCCGGTTGGAAAGCCATTTTAGCGCCGAGCCTCGATCACGATCTATTTTTGTCATTTAAGACATAAATTTGACAAAAATGGTGCTGCGAATAGCAGGGTTTGCTTTGCATTATTACAGTGAATTCATTGTCTACGACAAAGAAAATTTGGACAAAACCTCCTTCAAAGATTGCGACTCTCATTTCTCCAAGCAGCACAAAACCTTCGCGAGAATGGCGAGAGTTCGAGGCCATTTTACCTCAATGCAAACAGTAGTCCGGACGTATTCAATGTGGATTGTGTACCTGCGTCAAGCTAATATCGCTCAATCTACGGATAAAATCTCCTGCATTGGATCCATTAGATCCAACTCTTCGCTCAGGACGTTGACGAATTTCCGAGCGATTGAGCACTCAATCCCCCGCGACTTTTGGTGAAAATTTCGATTTTAATGTGTCGTTTGAATTAGTCGTCCTAGGTTCCTTAAGATCTCTGGTATTTACAAAAGGGAAGATTTAACTATGGGGGATAGGAGGAATGGTCCCCCAGGCCCACAGTTGCATGTGAACATAACCGAGCCGGAGGATATTCAGAGAGGGTTTGGATATAAAGATATGAATCCAAGAGAAAATGCACGCTCTGAGGGTGGTGTGTTATAGGGGTTCAGCAGTGCGTGAAAGGAAATCGTCAGTGGGAAGATCGACAGTTGGAGGTCAAAGCTTTAATGGTTTACCGGAATCACCATTGTTAATGGAAGGTATGCGAAGCTCTGATCTCAGCTTATCCTGGCGCTAACCCCCCCCCTTTAGATTCGCCAGATGATCCTCCTCAAAGGGATTCACCCGGGATGAAAATCGATAGAGATGCCACAATGCTACCGGAACCTCTACTTGAAGATTTACGGATTCACACAATGCAGGAGCAAGAGAAATTAGATTCAGCCTATCGATTTCGTTATCGTCTATTCGGTGCACTGTTCTGGATCTCACTCTTCTTCATGTCAAATTTCATTTTTTTGTAAGCAACTAAGTTCAATCTACGATACTATTTTGTTAAATTCAAATATTCTATAAAATAGGTACTTCACATTGCAAGATTTCAAGCTTTCAAATGTCGAATGGTTTGTATGTATACTTTTTATTTTCATAATTTTACTACCAACTATCCAAATATGACACAATAAATAGGTACCTTGTAATGGTAGTGATGACAGCCGGGGTAATTTAATACAATTGTTCATTAGTTTTATCTCTTTGTGCAAATGTTATTTGGAATAATGGAAAGGCAACGTACCTAATGCGTTGGATTCATTATTTTTCAGATGGTCGCATTCTACATTCTTCACCTGTGGTTTGAATGCCTTTCGACAGAGTTGCTTACAGCAGAACAATACTACGAATTTGCATTGGAGGAACAAATTCAAGAATGGGAACATAAGATAACTCCAGTTTAGATAAACTCTAGACCAACTACTTAGATGAAAGAGCATACACTAGATAAGTAGCCAACAAACCCTTCAGGATTACACTTCGATACACCCAATGACTTATCTTCATCGTCTAGAACAAAAATCACACCAAAACTACAGTACGCTTTGGTTGTAAAGGCATGTAAACATATACTATCATCTTTCTCTCGCACAAGATTATGAAACCATCGATATTTACTAGTTTAGGTGGATGTTACAGCGTCCATGTCTAGCGCAACAGATGGCTTGAATGTGTCCTAGTGTCTAGATTTAGAGCGATGACACGTGTAGATTCAGTTGTTTCACTAGTTAGACTAGTGCATAGCGGTGAATCTTTTATTGTAAATGCACGGCGATGCTAGCTCCAGACTAACAGAGCTCATGCTCGCTGGAGTTAGTAGCATGTACGGACATCCATCAATGGACAGAGCTAGCTACCTAGCTAGCTGGCTAATTGTGCTAGAGAGTGCAAATGACATGCTTGTCTAGATGTGATGCTCACCTCGCGCACACGCATCTAGGCATGCTAGCTAGCTAGCATGCATGTAGTGTTAGCTCCAGGAGATGCACAGCTACACAGCTTGCATGCAGGGGCATGACTAGACGAATTTAATGGGCGGCATGCACTCTCTACTACTACTAGACTAGTCCTACGAGTCTAGCTAGCTAGCCAAGCTAGCTCTAGCTAGCTAGAGCTGTGCTAGTAGACACTGCGAGTTGCACTACTAGACTACATCGACATTGTCAGATCACTTTCGCATGCACCATCTACGTCTAGACAATTTGTTAGTTCAGTCTAATAGTGATGCGTGAGCACGGAGAATTGTGATCGACCATGCATTCAGCACTCAAAACTGTCTAAGAACACATGACGCAATTCTTTCTAATTATGATAGACAACAGAACAGAGTTAATCATGATTGTGAGATCGACCCCTTTGATAACGCATAACGTATTATATTACATTCAAAATCTCATAAATAAATTTGTTATTTCGTTAGTACACTTTTCGACAGCGACAGTATGAATATGCGCTGTCGACCGTCTGCAATAACGCTGTAGATTGGCTTGCCATGCGAGGGGAAATTGATGATCAGCTGGGAACTAGACTATTCTATACTATATAACATTGAAATGATAATATTGCCATCGATCGGCCTTGGCGTAAAAGTACCGCCATACCGTTTCCGTACACTTGATACGGTATGCCATCGAATGACAAGCGGGAGAACATCAGTATCTCCGATTAACTCTTCACCGCTGAAATGACGTGCGAAGAGGTCTCAGGCAGTGCGGCATAGAAGGCCGGTCTCGCCTGTACTCAGGACGCCTTCTACGCTTGAAGCTCTCGCAGAAGTCTCCTATTCGGAACGATATCTTATCTAGCAGGTTCCTTGCTGGCTGTGCACTTTCCCAGGCTTTTTGATTTATTTTGTCCAGAAAGTTCGTGTCTGTCTTCCTTCGAGGTTTTTCTTCGATCATAGCATCGCCAAGGTGCTGCTTAGAGTAGACGGCCCCAACAGCATCATCCCCCTTGATGAAATCGAACATCGGCAAGGATAATGATGTAGAAGCACCTCCATCAGCTTTCTGGCCAGTCTCCATTTCCTCATTCTGTGGGGTGTACGACTGGGATTGAGGCTGTGGTGTTAGTTGCTGTTGCTGTTGTTGGTGGTGATGGTGATGCTGGAGGGGCGAGTCCATTCCCTCCATTCCGTACAGATGATGCCCTCTAGAGTTCGGATTGAAGTGAGTATCGCTCGGTTGGCGGTGGTGGTGGCCGTTTGCTAATGATGAAGATGGCGACAACGACGATAACGAATGCTGAACCGCTAGGCCTGTCCTACTTGCTTGCGACAGCGCTGCTGCCATTGTATTCAATTCCGCCCCTGAAGACCCAGGAGGTGGGAAATCGGGGATGGCCGGACCCCTATGGATCGCGGGTCTTGCGCGGTGTTTGCTAGGGAAGGGCGTGTGGCCTGCACTGGGAGAGGACTGTTGCAATTGCTGCTGCTTCCCTGCTTCCTCTATCATAGGCTCAATTGTTAATGCCGATTGCCTCTGCTGCTGCTGCTGCTGGAACGCTCCCGCTACCTTTGACAAGACTGCAGCTCCTGGCCTCGAATTTCTGATTTCATGATGCGCGAAGGAGGAAGACCTCGGGAACTTCCGCGGGAATGGCGTGTGTCCTGCGCTCGGGGTCTGCTTGTTCGCCGCCTCCATCATCGAAGCCACCTGAGGGGCCGCGGCGGCTGCTGCTGCTAGATTCGGGCTTCCGTAGAAAGAAGAGGCCAACTCAGCGCTTGCTCCATGACTTTGAGCAAGGGGGCTAGGCACGGGGTTTTGCTCCAAACTAACGAATACACAAAGAACAAGAATATGAATAAGAGAACACCGTTTAGAACTCTGTTACTGTAGTATCCCGCTCCTTCCTCCTCTCATATACTACTACTACTACTACTACTACTACCGTTCGAACTCCGAGCGCTCTTCGAGAGCGTCTTGGGAAGTGGACGATGCTGAAACGGATGGCCTCAGGCGTTTGCCCGGAGATGATTTCTCCTTCTTCATGTAGTTTCGAACTCTTTTTATCGGTGCGGGCTTTGACGCCATCTTGCCGTCATCGGATGCATGTTCCCCACAGCCATTCTGATCAAATTTGGCGAATCATCTCTCGTTTGCCCTCGCAAGCATATGTAGCCTAACTACCTGTCTCCCTCCCCCCCCCCTCCCCCTTCTCCTGCATTGGCATACACGGCCGGTTCTACAGCTACCATTACCGCACCTTCAATCTATCGGCAGGCTCGGACTCTCCCTCTTTCATGTAGAGCTCCGCGTACGGGAACGGGGTTCTGTGAGTGGCAACCCCACAGGGGAGGAGTTAGAAAGTTGCGATACAATACAAAATATTGGTAGCAGGAATACTATGACTGGAAACGAACAATACAGCAGCAGGAATACTATGACTGGAAACGAACAATACAGCAGTCTCATGAATGAAGAAACACTAGTATCAGCAGATCGCTCTAGCAACTAGTAATGAAGGCTTTTGCTCTGCACTCGCAAGATTCTAGATGATAATGACTATTATCGTGAAGTTGCTGTCGTCGTGTGATACGTGTACTCTAGGACTCTAGGTATAACTTAAGTACCTTCCGCAGCTTTCAGGAACACGTTTGCCCTCAGGACCGACGTATTTGTAGAGCTTCTTCACAGGGATAACCCCTAAATCGTCTTTGTGGGTCTGCTCCTTGGAGAATTGCTCAGTATTGCAATCCGACTCATCGTCTTAGGGAGGAAAGTTGGGGAAATACAAAAAGGTCAGATAACAGAACGGAAAGAAGGAGGAAAGGAGTGGGAGAACGACTCGAAAACGTACAGCACTTCTATTGGGAGTTGGAACTTCCAAAGCAACGTATATAGGATATGTGAAGGCCAAATGCGTAATAGGATGTTTGTAAGTAATAAAAGTCGCTGTGGTAATATATGGGTGATGCTGTATGTCATCTAATGCGGCTGTATATTAACGAAGAGTACCTTCGCAGAAATCGTCGTCCTGCTTAGATTCATGGGGGGGGAGACTTGGAGGATTTGATTCCATAATCCCCTTCATCATGCTAGGAGATGAGACCTCTTCCGAAAGTCCATTTCTTGTTCGCACGTGCGGCTTTATGAAATCTGCAAAGTTTTGCGTGTGTGCGAGATGATTTGGGCTTCGGTAGCCACATCTTATGTGTTCGAAAGCGTCAGAGTCGAGCTGATCTTGGATGAGCACCCTCATATCCCGTTTCCCCACTACAAGCGCCTGTTGACAAAAGATGCAGTTGTTACACTTTACTTCGTCCACATTTCAGAACAGTGATATATGAAGTCCAAACGTCGCCCATATTACCACGTATTTCAATTCTGATGTTTATGGTACTTTAATTACCCTCTCCAACTCTTCGCATCGCTTTTTAAGCGCTAAATAGTCCGTCACATTAACCGCCGGCTGTTTCGGTGCTATTGCTTCACAACCGGAGAGCACTGTACGCATTTGCTCATCTTGACCAATGTCTTTAATGGGTACTGGCATCACAATGATGATTCAAAAATTGGGTCAAAAAGACATTCATAACACTTTGTAGCGGATCCGCTTCTCTAGCCCCTCCCCATCATCCCAACTCCCTATTTCTCTCTCGTTTCCCCAACATCTTAAGATCGAAATGCAATGTGGGGGACTTCCAGTTTGCCTTGCATGCTATCAAGCTAACCGCATGAGGTCATGATCGATCGTGTCTTGTGTTTGGCGATACCAGATTTCGATGGAGCGTTTCGAACGTACGTTTCCAAGGTGGAAGAGCCAACCCCGCTGTGATACAGATATCTAAATATGATAATATTCTCCCTTTCGATGAAATATAATGATCTTACCGCTTGCTACATAAACGTTCGCGTCGCAAACGAGCTTCTCGGTACTGGAGTTCGCCTAAATAATAAACGAATGAGGACTTTTTGCTTCCTTTCTTTGAAGAGGACATTTTAAGGACTTTACTTACCAACTCTCTCCCTCAATGTTGTATGACTCTGGAGGATATGATTCTGAATTAAAAAATGTTTTTATCAATGCCTGGTTCATCGGATTGGATTTCCCCACTAACCATGGATATACTGTACGACAACACATGCAAATGAAGACAGTTCATCTTACACGCATACATACGCTTAGAGAAGGGCGTTCGTGTCTAAAAGATACACATAACGGGGACAAATGTATAACTATATCTTCCCCTCGAAATAAAACCCCAGATTATACCCCGAATGTAGTTCCATAGTGGTTCCTAAGCTGCAGATTGATCATTACGACTGCGATGATCCCCATGAAGAGGGCCAAGCTCGTTAAAAGGGATCCGCGGGTAGAGCTTCCCCTCCATAAGTGGAACCCCCGCCGCATTCTTCTAAATAGGAGGTGGGATGTTTCCCCGGTTCCTCTTGCCGCGCTTTGTATGCGAGCCCTTGATCCTACTTTTCGAGAGGGAGTGGGACTTAGTGGACTTAGTGTCTAACTGTGTAGCTTTTTAAGCCTGATCTCGACGCCTTATTTGAAATGGCAAAAAATGAAAAACCGATTGTATTTTATAGGTACGACAACATTAGGTGGTAGCATAATGATAAAATAAACTATATTCGCGCCATATAAAGAAGATAGCTGTTGGAATGAGCTACAAATATTTCCAGATTGAAAGGCTACATCGTTGACCCGGAAACAATCTTAGATATAAGAAATGCATTGCAAAAATTGTGTTTTCTGTCTTAAATATTACAGTTTACAGGAAAATGTAAGATCAATTAGTAATTATTCAGGAATAAAATACATAAAAATATTTGGAAATTTTTATCAAATCCCGGTATTAAGAAGTTGATATATATATACCAATGGTAATTTATATTTACGACATCATCTAAGTGATAATTTATTTTAATTATACGATTATGTTGGGTAAACTACAAACTGACTGGGCGATTTGTTAAACGGCTACACGGGGGCGGCGTGAGGCATTTCTCGCGGGGCTGAGTCTGCATTTGTAAGAGAATCAAACAGACAAACTGATGGAGGTACCCTACATCTCAAATTAGACCGGGATTTTATCTGGGATTCCCGAATCCTGTAATTTTTCAGCCATATCAATGTCGTAAAACATGATTATTCGGACAAATTTAACCCTGGAAACTACTACTGTCTTCTGCGCAGATATTTGAGGGGTCTTGACTCGTCGTTTTGTATCTCTGGAACCTACACAATGGCCAAAAATTCTATGGGCAATAAACCAAAATGACCCACACTGTTGATAAATCAACCGAGAATTTAGTGCACAATCGAGGATATTCCGGTGGGCTTTCGGCAAGATCATCTAAAATGTGAAAATAGCCGGGGATTTGGCAGTTGGGAGGTCGTCTCCGTTAATCTCTTATTTTCAAAAACAAGTTAACGATTATATTTGATCTACTCGAAGGCAGAAAGCAAGAACGTACGAGAAGTTGTGAAAAGATGCGACAGCTATAGATACCTGTCGCTTTGTTAGAATTCACGACATTTCTTTTTATTACAATAATAAGCAGCGTCATCATAATTTCATTGTCGCTAAAAGAAGACGCGATATATTTGGTTCATAACCTATTTCATTTCCTGGAGTGCTGTGCAACTTACATCATGGCGGCAGCTGCCTCCTCCGAGGAGAAGGAGTCCGACTTAATCGCAGCCGAGCATCAGTATGTTACATGATGGGATGGACTTAGCTTTTTTCCAATTTTGACAGGATTTCAGTCGTAGGGCTGCAGATTTCATGCTGCAACATGTAGCTCATTTGAACGGCTATGTCCGCCAATACAAATAACACAGAGTCTGGAAAGAGAACGTTCCTTATTTGTACCAGACGCTCTGTACCAAAAGGCTCGAAAGGCCCTCTGCTAGTGTATGTGTCTAATGGCATATATTACAGCCCAAACTCGATGTTCTCTTCAACGAAATGACCTTGGAATTGATTGACCTCTTAGGTTGAATGGATGCCATCACCGTACAGCACAGATGGCGACCGCCTCCTCCTCGTAGGTTCAAATCCGGAGTCTAAGGTATTTTTCCCGCCGAAATAAGGGGCAAAAAATGTTAGTTTTTAGTTTCTGGTTCGATAAACTGGCTAAGTAACTCAGCCTCACAGCCCATTGTTACTCACCCAATATGAGCCGGTCGTCTCGAATATGAGAGGGCAGATCGTGCTATAGAGAGAAGGTTCATATTTGCCTTGTGTGCAATAATGCGCATCGTCATAATACGCTAGGACGGGGATGATGAAGAAGGACGCGAAAACAGCTCAATCGTAGTCCTGTCTCCGCCTTCTCTTCAGCCAGAAGGAAACGGTGGCATTGAGGAGAAATACGATGAGAGAGAGGAGGATAGAAAGGTCACAAAATTCGCGACCCATGCAAAAACTTTAAGAAACACTGCTCCTCCCTCCCTCGCCACGCGCCGTTGTATCCATACAATTCGCCTTTCTCAGATTTCAAATCCGGCAACTTTCAAGACGATTCTTTCACACAATATTGAGGTCATCAACGGTTTCTCCCCCCGCGCACCCACCCACCCCCTCACGATGCCTCTCGCCAATTTTTTTTGCAATGCTGGCCTATCTTCCAACAAAACAGGGTCGGATAGAAGGCCTGAGTAGCACTATCGCAATGAAGAGGGGCGGTGGTGTGCTCATTGCGGCTAAGACGGAATTTGCGGTAGTAGTAGTAGTAGTATTAGTAGTAACAGTAGTAGTAGACTTTTTTTTTTTCCTCCCTTAAAGGATACGAATCTCTCCTTCGTCATCCGTCGTTCACTTGTCTCTCTTCGCTCCTGCACCCCCCCCCCCAACCCACCCAGTACATGATGCTTTGCTAACAGCGTGATTCGAAGAATCAATCCACGAGAAGTGTCGGCTGTTATATGTATTGTCCCTTTTCCATCTAGGATCTAAAGGTGTTTAAGGTTGGGAAGAGACGAATGGGAGGAGGGGGGAGGGGGGGGGTCAAAACGACTGCCTCATCCTCGTCGCAAGCATCGTCATCGACACTTGAAGAGGTCATCACCGAATGCGCCAATGAAGGCCGCTAGAGACGTCTTAAAACTATTACCGCAACGCCCGCATTTCATACGAGCCAAAAGCATTCTGAATTTGCTTTCGGTTTGTATAAATAACATAGAGTCCGCATCATCATCATCGATCGGAAAGTGACCGAAAAGTCCTCACGCCTTTTGCGTGCTTCACCATACCGTTTAGGTGGCACGCCTTGCTGGGACGAAGAAGGGGGGGGGGGCAGTGGAATGGGGGGTCGTGAAACCCTCTAATATAAGTAATTGAACGATGCATTATCGTCGGTGCCTTTACGAGGAGGAATCATGCCCTGTGTAGTATGCAATATGCAATGAATAGCCAGAGGAACTTGATTTAACTTTTGGGACTAGATACTCGTCGTTTTCTGCACATTTTTTTATCGGCGTGTTCTTCACATGTGTAGCGTGTCTAATCACCCCCCCCTCCTTCCTCCTTCCCCCTTCGCTGATTCCCTGCATTCCGACAAGTCTCTGGTTCCCAAGGCCGTATAGAGTTTTGGACTGTCTCGTCAGCAGGCTCGTCTTCCTCATCGTCATCAAAGAGCGGTGCTTTGCCTCCCATATCTGTTTTCCAAGGTGTGGTGGTGAAGCAGCTGCATGTTGATTGCTGATAAACAAAAGGGAAGGGGGGGGGGGGGGAGGGGGAGAGTGGTGGAGAAGAAAAAACAGAAACGGGGATGATAATTGTAGCGCTCAAGAGCATATTTTGAACGGTTTGATTACTAATGAACAAAGATGACATCATCGATGGATCCGTGTGGGAGCTCATCTCAACGACGGACAAATGCGGCAATCTCTCTCTCTCTCTCTCTCTCTCTCTCCCTCCCTCCCTCGCTGACTCTCTCTCTCTCTCCCTGAAAACCTTAGTGCCTGGGAGGGGTTCTATGGTGACGGACCTAGCGTGGAGCCCTTTAGATGTAATATGACTCATAAAACCTTGCAACTGCTACATAACAACGAATATATCCATAATATGCTCCAAGGAACGATCTTCCTGTGTTGTTTTACCTGTTTGCTTGCAGTGGGCCTTGCAATATACCCATCGAACAAGCCCCCCTCCCACCCCCCACCCTTTACACACGAGTTACTCTGATACGCGACGCATTACGGTGGTAGGCGAATTGCTTCGCATCGTGTGATGATAGTCGGAACGTGCTCTTCTGGGACTTGAGGAAGAAGAAGGAGACGCAGGTTGTGGGAGCAAAGAACGATGATGATGATTGTGATGGTGGTGGTGAGAGAGAGGAGAGTAATTATAGTGTGTATGTATCTACATGTGTGTGTGTGTGTGTGTGTGTCTGTGTGTGTGCTTGTGTGCATATCCTATATAAACACGCACAATATATATATATATATACATCTATTGACATATATGATGATGAAAGCACAATGAACAATGCAAATGCGGTATACTTATGCGCATGAGAAATCCCCATCAAATCACTATCAGAAACTCTCGAAATTGCACGATTTGCGGATAAACGGGCTCTCATGGAACCCATTCGGCGAGTAAGAGATTTTATTATATACGCGCGCGCGCGCGCGCGTGTGTGTGTGTGTGTGTGTGTGTGTGTGTTGTATAGAGAAAGAAAGAAAGAGAGAGAGAGAGAGAGAGTAGATACATGGGGGATGTAGGGCATTCTAGTATTCATCAATAGAAAAACACTTATATCAGCGTGATTCATTCAGCGCACCCTCCAACACTCCCTCACTTACTCCCATATTAACGATTTCGATAGCTAAGCAAATCCTCCCCAAAAAAAAAAAATAGAAGAAAAACTTCCGCTCGCACGAACTGTCTCGTCTTTGGGTCCTGCTATGGCAGTGCTCACACACCGAACAACATCGTTATGTGACATCAATAATATATATATATATATATATATATATATATATGCACATAGCAGCTCAGCGAGTGTTATTTGATTGCCGTCCTCCTCCAGGTACTTGCTGGCCACTTGCTCTGACGATAAGACTGTGGCGTTGTGGGATTTGCGTAATTTAGATGGGGGAAAGCTCTTCTCCCTGGACCACCTGAAACCTGTATGTAGTATTATTATTGCGTGTTTGCTTCGATGATAGGAGGAAAAGGAAGAGTGATGATCTAGAACTACGCGTGCGTTTTTGGGCCGTTTCCGCCTTCGGCTCGACATTCTCGATTGATAATGATAATAATGAGAAGAAGAAGAAGAAGAGGAAATGATGGTGGTAGCGCGGGGAAAGGAGGGGGGGGGGATAGAAGGTGCCGTGAATAGCAACAAACAATGATCGGTTTGTCCATCCTGGCTCGAAACGAACGCCAAAAAACAGGTCAATTCCGTGCGCTGGTCATCCCTAAACGAGACGATTCTCGCATCGGCTGGAGAAGAAAGGTGTGCGGCGTGTAGATCATAGGCCCGGGCTTGATGATGAATGGAGATACTCCCCGAGGCTTCGAGAGTATTTTCACGTTCAAGGGTATTTCCTAACCTAGCCCCCTCCCCCCTCCCCTCCCCCCCCCCCCCCCCCCGCCTTGTGTTGCTGCTGGTCGGAACAGGCGCGCTGTGATCTGGGACTTGTCAAAAGTGACCGCCCAAGTGGAAGCTACCGCAGGTGAGCGAGGCGCCAAACACGATCTTGCCACCCCGACGAGTCGTCGATGAAACATATAATGGGTCATAGGCCCCAGGTCTTTCGCCATTGCTGCATATGTACGGCGCATGCCGCCTTTGTTCATTCGCAGAGTATGGAAATAACCCTGCATTGAGAGCTAACAGGCTAATAACGACACTGCGCTCGCGCGCGCGCTCGCTTTACACTTTCAGGGACAAGTAGTAGCGACACGAATGAAGGCCCTTCTGGTAAACAAGCAACCAACACACGCATATATCGCACTGTGGAAGAGTATATCTAGTTATGTTCTGGAGAGTGTGTTACTGCTGCTGCTGCTGCTGCTGCTGCTGTTTTGGCTGCTAAGTGGTGTTCCTCTTGCTTATTTACTGGCCCCTCCCTCCCCCCCAATAGAAATGCGGTTCGTGCACGGGGGACACACCGACGCAATCAGGTGTGAGAGTAGTAGGAGTAGTAGTAGTAGTAGTAGTCTGGCAGCATATCGTAGTGATTGATGTTTTAATGCCTGCTGAAAGTCGAAAGGCATCGTGCAGAGTGATCCTTATGTGCCAAGATAGCAGGGCCACGCGCGGTGTGGTGTGGGTCGTGTGTGTGTGTGTGTGTGTGTGTGTGTGCGTGTGTGTTTTGTTAAATGTGTTCTGTCTTCTGACTGTCAGAGCTCTTCTACATGTTGTTTCGACTACAGCGACATCGACTGGCATCCAGAGGAAGACATGCTACTTGCGAGCGTGGCCAAGAATAGCTCTCTACATATTTGGCGACCGGGGGAGAATGTGCACGATGGTGGCGGGGAGAACAGCGACGAGTGATTTGGGAGGTGCACGGTGTCCGTTTCGATATTATCGATCGTGGATGATCATTTCCTGTGTACCAGGAGCAGGCTGCTAGATGAAGGAACTTGTAGAAGGTGTCAAATTGCATTTTTTTAGGTGTGGCACGTTGATGATCTCATGCAAGTCGTGCATAAAAACACTGTATAAATGAGTGCTACGCTTGCATGCATGCATGCATGCATGCGTAACAACCATGCCAGCATGTTTAGGCATGTGGTCTGTGCGTCGCCTCGCGATAAGCCAACATTTCCGCCGCCAGGTAGCACAAACCCTAGCTAACTAAATGATGCATTCCTAGATTCTTTATTCACGGCAATTCTGCATGAACATTAGCTCACTGTCGATGTCAAAGATGCAGACTGCACATTTAGACATGTCTAGATCTAGAGATGTGTTCGGCTTCGTACACATGCATCGATTAGTTTGTTGCGACCTCACATGCTAGCTAGCTCGTAAGTCTGCGCATGCTAGCATGGCGCACGCGCGTGGCGGCATGCTACGCTACGCTAGTACGGCATGATGATCTAGATGACTAGATGACACGATGAGCAAACAAATCCTGCTAGCGCCACATTTGTCCGTGGGAAACTGCAGAGATTCTCGACCCCTCTAAGCCCTGCATGCGCACCGCTAGACCGCCGACACAATCATGTATAATTGTGTACGCTGTTGCAGGCGCTAGTGCAGCTCACATAGTCATGCTAGCATGTGCGTGCGCATGCATGATTAGCATCGCTAAAATTAGCTACTAACATCGATCATGCTATTGTGCATGTGCACAACGCTAGCAGCACGTACGCGCCTTGTTTTTAATTTCTATAATGATCATTCTTGCATGACGACCTTTTCTGCCAAATGAACCCAAAGCAAGCAGCATGTGTGTATGTTTGCAACTCTAGCACTATCTAGCTATGAGACGGATGTAATGAAATGTTTAAATTTTTTCAATGGTCATCCTAATGTAGCTGTGCAATGCAGCGGCTACAGCGCTTAAATTGTGTCTGTTTGTTTCCTTGGTCAACAAGTTGCATGCATGAAAATGCATCATGATTTGGTCTAGCATGTCGAACTCTAGAACTAAAAAAAAACAATAGTCCATTAACACTAAGCAGTCTAGTACATTATAGTCTGGCTGCACACACATCTAGACGTGCTTGGCTTCGCTAATTCAGGGCATTGAGCACCGAAAAACAGGTTTTGGCTGTCCGCACGCATACAAAATAACATTCGCAAAATGCGCTAAATTTCACCATCCAGTGCGCCTTA
The DNA here is from genome assembly GCA_000320545.1 of Bigelowiella natans CCMP2755. Classification (NCBI taxonomy): domain Eukaryota; phylum Cercozoa; class Chlorarachniophyceae; genus Bigelowiella; species Bigelowiella natans. The sequence goes on along the minus strand of ADNK01001551.1, from coordinate 18,517 downwards.
GGCAGCGCAGCACAGCTTAGCGCCATGCGAAACAATTTGCATGATTCTTGTTGCATTCATTGGAAACACCTTGGCATGCGCTTTCGAGCGAAACTGTTTAGTCTCATTAGCGCGTTTTGATGCTGACGAAATGATCAACAACTTAATACATATCATGTCTTCAAGCAGACTACGTTGATAGATGTAATTTCTACAAAGCAGCAATCCTGACGCAATTTTGGAAATACGTGCCAAAATACTGTGCCGCCTATTCTTGCTTCTTCCGCTCGACAACGATAGAGATATCATTCACCTATGTATGATAGCATCGTGAATAACTCTTCTATCTCTATACACTCTCAAGCACACACGCACGCACGCACGCACACGCGCACACGCGCACACACAAACACATGCACAAATATATGAATATATATATATATATATATATATATATATATTCGACTAACCTCCATTTTCTCCCCAAATCTGTCGATGAGCTCGCCTGAGAGGCACAATTGGAAATGAGAATGAGCAGCAAGGACGGAAAAAGAAGGACAAAGAACATCATTCTGACGTTCATAATAATATTTCTCAGGGCGCGTTACACGGCTCTAACCTCCGACCGCCCCCCCCTCCCCTCTCATCGAAGATAAAGCAATACCGTTAGATTTCAGGGCGGCGATCGTTTTGGCAAAGTTCTTTCCGTCTACTTCGAACATGCCGCGGACATTTATCTTCTTCGGCGGATTAGCTGCGAGAAGAAGAAGCAAGGGGGCGGCGTTAAATTTTATTGAGGTATCGTATTTTGGGTGGCAAGCCAACACCGCAGCATGCATCTCATCGTGTTGCGGTACCATAGAAAGCTAGCGTATCCGTAGGAGGAGTCACTGTGTAGACGGCAGAGAATGCTCGGAGCACATCGCCCACTTCTAAGAGGCCTGCATGACGACAAGTAGAAGGGCCAGCGAAATAAGCGAAATAAGGTCTATTAAGAAAGGAGTTTCTTTGATGAAGAGGAAGAGCGCGCGTTTGACCTACAGACCCCCTCCCCCCCCCTCCCATCCGCACCCCTCCTCTTGTTCCCCCACAAGATAAAGAAAAACACTCTCACCCAAACACACACAGCACAATTTAATTTGTAACTAACGGCCAGTGATGTGAGAAAATAGAAACGTCGATGCACGCGTACACCGATGACGGGCTAAATCGCGACGTACCAATAGCCGATCCAGTTTCTTCCTTAGCATCGACAACGATCACAGGCCCGTCGTTCAGTACCTTCTGCTCCAGGACAACCCCAAGCCCAGGAAAAGGAACTACAATGGGGTGGCAATGGGAGGGGGTTAAAGGGGGTGATTTTAAGGGATTTGGCAGGAGCAAGTATGTGAAGGGACAAAGAAGAATTGAGGAAGAGGCATCAAACTCGAATTCTATTCAAATAGGGGGGGGAATGTAAAAGTGCGAGACTCTCTCTCTACCCGTAACGGCGTGGAGTTCAGTGTCTGGCGTCGAGGCAATCTTCATCTTTATGTAGGGGCTCTTCTCGCTGCCGGTGATGCGAAACCCGAAAGTTTTCTCCGTTCTAAGTCCAAAGGATACAAAACACCTTAGTCCGTAGGTCGAGCGGACAAACTAAAGATTGCGCTCGAATGATGGGACGAATTTCTCCCTTTCTCTCTCCCCACAACTACATCAGGGCGTTGTCGTCGTCATGTGTTCCCCTGAAGTACTCACGCCACACGCACGACCTGCCATCAGATTCCGTCCTTGTATCCAGAATCTCAATAGGCGATTCTGATGTTTTATCAAAGAATGTTAGAATTTACGAAAAACGGGTTGAGTGGTATACTTAGCGCTGAAGTATTACGGCTCACACGTCCGCGATTACTTATATCTGCCACACACATAAATTCCAGTTGTGCACACACAAAACCTGCTGAAACTGCCAAAGTCTGGCTATTTACGCCAAACGGACGCGTTCGTTTCTCAGATAATATCGCTCCATGGCGACCCATGACCCGTCCTCCTTGTGACAACGCATTGACACCATTAGGGCAGAGACGAGCGGATCGCTGGAGGCTTGTCTCTAGCACTTGACTACGACCCATAAAGGAGAAGGCGACAACTCCAACCACTGCCAGGAAGGAAATAAGTGCCACGCTGTTCTCGGATATTCTTTTACTCCTCCTATGTGACAAAAAATAAACGTCATTCCGGCGCGCAGGCGGTGAGGGGGCGAGTGGCCACGGGCAGCCTATGTACATTGTCAGATCGGAAAATGAGCCACTTAGAACCAAATTCTGTAAAATCCCATGGAATTACATAAAGCAATGCCGCATTAATGTTGTCGCAACTCTGGATTATCCTTTTCGTGCAGTAAGAGTCGTAAGAGCATGAGAAATTAGTCTCGTATTTCTCTGTGACATGGAAGATAATTTGTCACAGCGTATTGATGTGGGCAGTTCCTCTCTGCAGTATACTCAAGTTTAGTGGGAGAGGATTCCATCCGTGCGACAATAATTCTCATGCCGTTCTGTAGAAAACAGCATCCTTTTTTAGACTGACGAATAAGCGACGATAAAAACCATGTTATTTCCTACATTTAAATCCGCTTGATTGATGTCGTAGGTAAAATTAGCTTAATTATGCTGACATTGCGAAATCCGAGTTGTCGTCCTTTATTTTTAGCTCTCCTTTTTGTTGATTAGCCCATGACTTTGCAGCACAAATAGGCTTAAGCAAGCTCTTGGAAAAGTGATGGGAGGGGGGAAGTCGGCTCATTGCATCAATTGCTTAAAATGACGCATTCCAGCTCTTACCGGCGAGATGACTTGCCGGTCGAGACAGGTATGGAGCTTGACCTTCCCGAGACTGGGCTAGATTCCTTTGCCGCCCAGCTGTCTCCCAACGTAGCTGGTGGTAATGCTACTATGCAGACCTTTTCGCCGTGGAATGGTTCTAGTAGCTCCTCTAATTTACCTTCCCATCGTTCTTCCACGCGAGATCGTGACTATGCTTCAGCGGCAAAATTTTCTCCTCGACCTATGATATCACCATCGACACCCGATGAAACCAGAGAAAAATATGAAGGTGACTTGTTTCTCCTACATAGCATGAAAAATAATCCTATGGACGTCATAGTGGCAAATAAGAAATTTGGAACTAGTTCCAGAATAAATAGTCCATTTGGATCTCATAGAACAGGGGCTAGGCAAAACGAATATACACCGCCCCACAAAGGCTTTCGAAGCGGGGACGAAGATAGGAGTCATCAGATGCTTCGAGATTTACTTCCGCATACTGCTTACTCTTACTCCAGAAATAGTAATTCTACTAAATGTCCCCTATCACCGGCAGCAGCAACGTTAGAGTTTCACACCACGGGAAATTCTAAAAACAAACATCGGTTTGAAGGCAACGTTCAGAGAAGACGCAGACCTGTAAGATCTCTTAATAACGAGGAGAAATCTACCTCTATACCAATACCATCGTTTCGTAGTAAATTGCATACGATCGAGCCTGAGAAGCTTGGTGAGAACGCCATGAAAGACCAAAAAATTACCGAATCATCGTTTTCATTTCCCCTTCCAATACCAGGCATCCTCAATGCACGCGATTCGGTTAAACCAACATATCTTCAAGGAAAAGATGCCAATCCGGCAAATTTTGCTGAAAAACGAAAAATGAAGAATACATGTAGAGTTTGTTCCAAAGTTTTTGCTCAAAGGGGTAATCTTACTAGGCATCTACTCATTCATGCTGGATCTCGTCCATTTAAATGTCCTATTTGTCCAAAGACTTTCAATCAGAAAGTGCACTTGACAAAACACGAGCGAACTCACACAGGAGAACGTCCATATCGCTGCCCCACTTGCCTAAAATGGTTTGCACAACGCCAAACACAGTCTGTTCACATGCAAAAATTTCATGGCTATTCACGCGAGGGTGCAAGGGAACTGATACGAAAACAACAGCAAGATAAAAAATTACAAGAGTTAAATAGTTAAAAAATTGTGTGATGTTACAATTTCGCTCTTTAAATGTCCAGTAGAATGAAGATTTGCATTTCAAATGCTACCAGATCAGATGTGTCCTTCATGACCATTTGTTCTAGATTTGTAGCAATTTTGATTTCGTTACGACCCAATTTTTGGTCATCATTGCGTGGGACCGTGGTGATACAGTCGAACGCGAAGTTCTTGCATTCCATCTTCCAGATCAGCATGCACGCAACTAGATCAGCAAATCAATCAAATTCATTGGCACATTGGCACTACTAGACTAGCTAGCTAGCTAGCTAGTTAGGTCAATTGCGCTAGTGCGTGCACTCTAGCACTGTGCAGCAATGAGTGAATCGCGAATAGACAACAGAATGAGCCGGCTAGAACACTTGAAGGCTATTTCATCGTGCATTTTGTGTCATTTGTACGATGACAAGTTAAGTCATAGAGTCATCTCTAGATCTAGTCACAGGTGCATTTACATCTTGCATTGATAGATTGGCCATTCTAGCTAGCTAGCATTCAAACGCACCTGTGCTGAGGCAAACAAATGTCTAGTAACATCATTAAAGATTAGAATTGACTGCTATACGAAGTCGATTTCAGACTTTTGCATTCTGATGGATCATTCATAGCTTTCATGACGGCGACTTCCATAATAACACTCCATTTTCGAAATTGGATTCCAGGCGTAATAAAGGAATGTGAATGGCACGGCTAAATTATAAAAGTTTTTTAAGATTATATATTTTACTCTCTAGGCAATACTACCACATAAATTATTGCCATAAAACAAATTTTTGATGATATGATACCTAAAAGTGTATAGTAGAGCGAATCGGTGACAGCATCGTAATTTCTTAGTTCTTCTCTGTGAGCATCGCTGAGTGAAAACGCAAAGAACTTAAGAATGCTGTTCTAATGAACACATTCATTGCAAAATATGAATTCAATTACGATTGACCTAAATCTTGTTTTATCAGAGGATAGTGCCCAAGCTGCTGCAAGGGCGCATGAGATTATAATCAATACCGTAGCCGTACCGAACATCTACAAATATAACTTTCACGATCGGATATGTGATGATAGGAAGTGTAATTGTAGTTGATGGCAATTACCAGTAAAATTTTAGTCAGACGCTTCAGTAATCTAGTAGTCGCTGTGCCTATCACGGCCTTAATTTACATGCAACATAAAAGAATATTGTGTTGTCGATGTTTGCTAACAACCAAGAACCATCCGAACACCTCGCTATTCTCTTGTGTAAATTCGTGCGAAGCTCTTTCATCGATACTAGAAGTTACAGCTTGAATTTGGATCTGCAACCATAGATTTCAAACCTTTGCATTCATTTAAATATATTGTGAGTGCACCTTAAGATGATGCACAAGATGCACGAGATATGGCCCAATAAGCAAAGCAAGTATGCCTGTTGCCATGTAGCGGAACCCATTCAAGGCTAGGCTATCCAACAAAAGAGAACTTATGCCCAGTACAATTTGAGAAGCTATGAAGAGTGAGGCTAGAAATAGTAACCTAAGAGCGAACGGAATCTTGAGATCAGGGATCCTTCAGTACGACATCGTAATGAAATTACAATTTGTCAACATTCGATGTTCCTCCGATGGATCCACGAGTCACTCTGAAAACTAGCCCTTTCACTGCTTGTAATAGAACGTGAGCTACGTACATTGCAATAAGCCCCAGCAAAATCTAAAGCACATTTATTATTACGCAACACACCTTATGCTCGGTAGTAACTAGATACCGTAATGATAATTGATAAAATAAGATATAACCGCCAACTGGTTCCTAAAAGACCGTGGCCATCTAAAAAATAGAAAAATAGAAGTACAAAAGCAATCTGAACCTGAAAGTACAAAAACAACATTGAATGAGGTCAAGTACATTACCACAAGAAATACGATTCGTGCGCTACACACCGATCTTTGAATGTGCCTTTTCGTAGGAGACTCATAATCCCCAACTAGAGAAGCGCTGACGAGAGAGAAGCCGATAAAGCTAACAGTAGCCTTCACAGAATCGGAGATGAGCCAGTGCTTGTTCAGCGACATTCCAGAGTGATTAGAGGGCATTGTGCTGCATGGAAAGTGCTGCATGGAAAATATTCGACTTTTAATTACTAATATGTGTCGTAATAAATAAATGAAGGACAAAATATGATTTTTAAATGGCCTGCATATTTAATGCGTTTTAAAGATGAAGCCTATTTTGTAGAGCTCGCAAAGCATCGCCTGTCGACTTCATAAAACGCCATGAAGTTTATTTTGAAAGCCTGATTTCTTTCATTCAGATAATTTCTTCTCCGCCGCATTATGTCGCTACCCGTGGTTCTCCTCGTAATTTCTCCCATTCACAGATTCGCGCAATTTCACGTAAGGATAAACAAAAACAGCTGATTTTCACGGTGGCATATCTCAATAAACACTAAAGTGGTCTAAGATTTATAGTGGAACGACATGATTTATAGATTGTCGTATTGCGTATTTGTTGGGATTCGGTGGCCTTTATCTCCATCACACGGTAAAGTTACTCTGAAACCTACGGAAACTATCACATATTTCCAAGATGGAGTCCAAAGGTGCTCCATCATTCGCGCTCCTGGCTGTAAAGCCTGAAAGACTAGGCGGGAATCGCGTGCGATTTAGTGACCAGTCGGCAGCTGTCACTAAACCAGTATTAAATTAGCAATTGTGTGTTTATGGCGACGTGATCGTTCACAAATGATTCTTTAGATCATTGTTACCAACATCAAAAAAGTGGACGGGCCTTCTTGTTCGTTAATGTGTTGCTGCCGCTTCGTATGCTGCTGCTTCGGTTGCTGCTGCCCGACTCCACCAAACGTAACAATATTTGAAGAACCATGTGTTTAGTGCAACATGAACATTGTCATCGTGAGTCATATGTTTACTATTGTTCCATCCATACATTACTGCTGTAATCGGTATTTTGGGCACGATTGCCGACTATAGGAATTCTTTGAAGCCGAGTAAGTCGAAACTGAATTTAATGAGCGACTGTAGACTGATGAATGTTTCCAATTGAAGTGAAATTACTATGGAGGAATTCGCAAAGACAGTCGACGGCTTACAAGGTTTATCAACATGTTCTACTAAAGTTAATCTTCCTTTAGTGTTTAACATAATTGAGCCTCATTGTATCAAATTAGATATCACGGATGTTATCATGTTTGTCCACGGATATACAGTGCAGCCTTCAGAAATTTTAACAGTCAGATCAGACAAATAAATTGGAAAATAAATCTAGATCTGTTAAACTCGCGGGTTTTTCCGTTATCATCAGAATTTTGGAGGAAAGCCTATACAAAATGTCTTTGATCCTCATGTTCTCGTCATGCCGGTAGGAAGACAACAACCAAAGTACATAGTCTGCTACCCCAACATCGAGCTTATTTGCATGGCAGGTGGTATGGTCATCAGTTACTATCAGTAACACGGAGGTTGAATCTATAGTTGGATACTTAGGTAAGACCACTTTGATAAATTGTAATATAGATGTCTAAGAACATATCTGCAAGCTGCTATTCTCTCGATCATATAAAAAGATAAATAAGTGTTTGATTATTTTTTCTCTAATATCAAAGTTGATCGTGCCCGGGCAGAAAAGGCAGGTGAGTGTCTTCACAAGTTCTTTCGTCAGGCACAGGTGTAGTATCGAGTTTGGAAATTATCCAGAAAATGCTCTTTGTCCTTTATGTACCTATTCACGCTACTAGACTGAATGCAAGAAAAGTGGAGTCGTAAGGAAAGTGTTCGCTGGTGGAAAATTTCATCTCCTGGCCCACTCTATGGGATGTTTTGTCACATATATAATGGGTCAAAAAACTACAAGGGGCGACCTGGAGAAGGTAAGACTCATTAATGTGCATCGATTATGGCTACATTGATAACTAATAGCATGATTCTTACATTAGGGAAATTTCGATTTTGGAGTTATTGTGATTAAGCAAGCCAACGCAGCACCTGATTGGTTCAATGAAAATTCCGAAAACTTTAAACAATCTGGGTCTAGATGGAAAATTAGTAACATCAGTAAATATATTTTTTGATGATTATCACATAATTTGCAGGTCAAAAATCGTAAAGATTACAAACCGGGTTCTATTGTTGTGGTCACCAGATGACGCTACTCTTAAGGCACTAGCTGAAAGCAAACTTGCAACTAAGATATATGGATCCAATGATCTTGGCCTCACAGGTCCAATTAGTTCAAACCTTTATTACTAGATTAAAGTTTATAAAGGAGCCCGCATGGTCAATTGATCGTATTTGTCTCCCTATAGGTAGAACTAGCAGTACCGTTACGTTGTTTTTTGAATATACAGGGCCTGGTAATGTCAATCACGTTAAGAATTTGAAGGTAATTAATGCAAGTACGCAGTTCCCTGGTTTAGATAATTACCATGCGTATCTTGGTCTTCAAGAATTCGGCAATCTTGTCGTAGGAGAGATTAAGAAAGTGTCTTTATTATATTCAAAAGTTGCATGATGAACGAGCACCTAAACTTCCATTAAGTTACACACATGACCATTTGACTTTAAGATAAGCGCAAACATTTGGAAACATGAACAAAGAAGCATGGTGAAGCCCAGAAGCATGTGCTAGATGTGCGCTGGCATGCCGCTAGGCCGTAGCACTGGCGATCTTGCAGCGGCAGAGCTTGCAAGCTAGAGTGCGTTTAGTCAGGCTAGTAGGCGCAGTCAGCTGAATGGGATTCAAATTCATCTGGTCAATTGATCACTAGCTAGATCAAATGCACGCTGCACACATCTAGACTTGCTAGCTTGTCTAGTTGTGGCACTGCAGGTTGTGGGCTCTGGAATTGAATGATGCACATGCTTGCATGCTAGCATGGAGTGACCACCGCATGCACGCTAGCACGCTCGGCCATTCAGGCTGGTGGTGCAATGAAATGAGAACGTGAACAGACGCACATTTGACGATTCTTGCTAGCTTGGTTCATGGGACTGCTGATGGTGCGTTTGCTTAGAGAAGAGCTACAAGTGCACAGTAGTCATTGTGCTGCAGTCAATGAAACGAACCACAAACATGGAATGCCAATGCATGCAAGCAGCATGTCATGTTCAGGCTAGCGCAGATGTCCTCTACGCACACAATGCATCTAGACATGCTGTTCAAATGACATGCCAACAGCATCTCCATGGCAATGCCTCATCTATCTGATTCTATGATCACAACTAGACAAGGCTACAATGCTAGAATGGCTAGATCAATGCACATGCATGCAGCAAGGGATGACGTTTGTCCCACAAAGAGGCACTTAGCATCACTAGATCACTCCTCTGCCTTTGTCGCCGACCGAACCACTTTCACAATTGCAGCCTCCTTCTCCTCGACTTTGCCCTTCGAAATCTGCACATCGTTGACACACAGGTGATCACGGTGTGTCTGTGCAGCCAAAAAGGGTGGGGGGAAATGAAAGAGCACAACGAAGAGTGCTATGTTCACAGTTTCATCGTTTTGTGCGATGGTGTGTCGGCGTTATCTATACGGTGTTACCCTGCAGGCTGGAGTAATGAAGACGCCACAGGAGCTCTGAATGAACCAAAACACGGCACATGATGAGTAAAGAGCTATAGTTCTGCACATTACATTTCTATGTATGCATATATACATATTACATATATATATATATATATATATATATATATATATATATAATCCTTGTGCTACGACGACAACAAGTCAGCATACCCTAATTCCAGCCCAGTTGAACTCCCCAATGCGCGCCTTACACTTCTGGTTGTAGCAAAACAGCTTCCCGGACACGCCCTACCATCGGCCAAGACATCAAAGGTTAAAATACCGGGAAAATTTCATCGGGGGAACATTGAAGACGTCCGTGCGACTTGAGTAGAAACTATCAAATGATGAGCGAGGTGTGGAAATCATCTAAAGATTCTCGAGATTTCGCTCGGATTTTCAAATCGCCCGGGCAAAGGCTAATCATACCTCCCTCTTACTAATACCACTAAAACAGCGAGTGGACCACTGCTTGATATTACCAGGGACATTTGTTGTTGGATGTACTTTGGAGTTCGCTCATCGTCTGCTTTTAGGTAGTGCGAGGTGCACTCGCGCATGCCTGTGGTGTAGCGGGGGTTGTCTTAAGAAGTCTTGATCGATGGCTTGCGGGTATCTTTCTCTCGGTTTCTCTCTCCTTTTCTCTCCCCCCCACCCCCTCTCCCCTCTCTCTATTTCTCACTCTCTCTCTCTTTCTCTCTCTCTCTCTCTTTGTGTATGTACGTGTGTGTATGAGTTTGTGTGATTATGTCCGTCTTTCACTGCCTTCCTACCTTGCGGGTCAGCTGTCCTCTCAATCAGATGTTTCTTGGTGAATAGGAGGGATCGGCATTTGCGGCATACAAACAGCTGCCGAACGAGGGGCGCCGCGGCAGCCTCTGATGCTAATATACATGCACGACGAGTAGTAAGACAAACAACTCAAAGGCTGAGTTCGCAGGTATGTATGTGCGTGTGTGTGACCGTGTTTGTGTGTGTGTGTGTGTGTGTGTGTGTGTGTTTGTGTGTGTGTGTGTGTGTGTGCGTGCATATGTAAATTTATTGAAAATCCAACCCCCATCTCCCCCCCCCCCACGCCTCCTATTTCTTTCAAAAGTAAGTTTAGTATCCCCTGACCGCGTGGGGGGGGGTTGTATTCCACCAGAGGAACCCTCTCCGACACTGTCTTTGCTGCCGTTGTCCGTTTGCTGCAAGTCCTCCTTGTTAGGAAGCTAGTCGAAGAAGAGAATATAGTAACAAACAAGACACATACTCATACATAGAGCTGCTTCTTCACACGGGGAAAGGACTCGAGGATATTTGTGTGCGTATGTGTTTGTGTTTGTGTGTGTGCGTGTGTGAGCTGTAAGCTGAACGTATTCAAAGGATTTGCACTCATAAATTCTTGACAGATGCAAGAAGTCGCCGAGTTGCAAGTCATTCAAGAGAGGACGAGAACAAACTCGCCAAGATTTTCCTTTCTCGGGTTCGGGGTTGGGAAGTGTGTACATTGTAAGGATGGTAAAGGCGAATACAAGGCAAAAATCGGTGTTCTTTGAAGGATATGTGTACATTGGAGATCGATATGTAATTTTCCAGGAAGCTGTGGAGAGATTTCATCACACTCTGCCAAACATGTGTGTACGAGGAGAAAGGTTGAGGAGAGGGAGGGGAGGGGGGGGAGGGGGGGGAGGGATAAGGGTTAGTGGAGAGAGGGGGAGAGGAAGATAGAGAAAGGAAGAGGAAGGAGAAAAAGAAGAAAAGCAATGATAGTTTGTCTTCATGTAAAGAACTATTGCATCTGAATAAACACATATGATATAATAATATGTATATTTTATATATATATATATATATATATATATATATATATATAGAGAGAGAGAGAGAGAGAGCGTGCTTGTGTGTGTGCGCGCGCGCGTGCGCGTAATAGTGCATTATACCGAACACTTATATTATGTCCCAATGGCATAAATTATCATCATCATCATCATCATCATCACCACCACCACCATCCTTGAATTACTTCTATCCGTAGCCAAGCAGCAGTCGGCGCATGAAGCTTCAACTTCCTACTCGGCTCCTAGACAAAGGAGAATAACAGCAGCGGTGATGCACTTCTCTGCCACGTCCGAACGGCAGACACACGATGTGACTGCGTTTGTACATAGATAAAAAAAGAACGCTTTTCTCTCTCTCTCTCTTTATCTCTCTCTCTCTCTCTCTCTCTCTCTCTCTCTCACACACACACACACACACACACATAAATGCGTAGGAAGTTTTGGAGGCGACCAAAACCAACGACACGTTGCTTCTTCATATAATGCAAATCATCATCGGATATATCGGCCCTCCGTTCCTTCGCGCTCGGTGCACGAGCGAATCGAAGACACCGCACCTAGCTAACCCGCTTGTTATTACTATTTCTGACGGCGGCGAAAGCACGAACGCTTTGTCAAAAAATAGAGACCTTTTTGACTAGGCTATGCTACTTAGTAGGAACTATGCGTATGCTGCTATTCGTGATCTATCTATACGGAGTAATGTCGGAAACTCTTACGAAGTATGCGGAGACTTCTACGTCGTCCCCCGCGCCATTATCCCGGAGGGCGTTGAAGAGAGCGGTCGCCTCCACCCTGCACGCAGTACGGCGGAGATGACAGGTCAGGGTGGTGAGATGTATGATGATAACGAATGATGGCGATGATGACGATGATGGTATTGTTGCGGTGTTGGGGATGGCGCTCGGTTGCTTTTTGGCCCGTAGTAGTTCAGTCGTACCACTGTGCCTCTCCTCTGTCTTTACATTGATCTCTAAGAGCTTCAAGTCCCACGTACTTGACAGCTATTACCCATATCCTGCGGGTGTGAGAAGGAGGAAGGGGGGGGGGGAGAGGGGCAGAGAAAGAGAGGGAGAGAGAGAGAGAGAGAGAGAGAGAGAAACGAGAAATACATCTGTATAAATTCGTGCGTTTGAGTGGGAATGCTAAACCGACAAAAAACAATTATGTGTGGGAGAATACAAAGAATTTGCCATCAGGATTCAAGACTCAAAACAATGAAATTAGGACCGAAACCAAACCGCTTTCAGCACTCTTGCCAACACTGCTATTCGTCGTCATAATCATCACTATCATCAGCATCAGCACCACTATCATCAGCATCAGCACCGTGTTGGAAACCAACCTCTGTCCTCCACCCTCCTTCGCTGTATCGATGCAAATTGCGCTCTTATTCTTCGCTCGCTTCCTAAGCTGCGTGCTTAGTTGATCGGCCGCCTGTTATCCATAAACGATATCCGGGAACAATCTCTCACGATTGTTGCCTCTTAGAGCATATTGAGCAAATGAGAAGAAATAGCGATGTCATTGCAGGCTTTGGGAAAAATCCAACGGATTTTCCAGGAAGTTCTTTTATCTTTTGTTTTTTTCGATTTTGAACATTGGATTGTATTGTGGACGTGGATGTTGATGAACGACGGGTACACGGGTAAATGAAAGATAAGCGCTGGCTGCAAGCTCGCAGAATGGACCGGGTTGCGTTATTCGGTTACTCGAAACACGTACGCAAATCGGTTTATCATCTGCGCAGGAGGTGCCTCCTCCTCTACTACTTCTTCTTCTCTTCTTCTTCTTGATAATAGGATATGTTGTAGGAGGAGTTAAAATACAAAGTACCGCTTGACGACGCCTTTCGCCATAAACGGTCTTCAGATCGATCCCCCTTTTCTTTCTCAAGAACGAACCGTTGCTCTTCTCCTTCAAAAGCGAGGCGGTGGGAGAGAATTGGAGAATTTAAGCGCTTATACGTTATCTTACTCACACTTACACACTCACACACGTAGGGGGAGGGGATAAGGACGGGAGATAAAATAGTATACTATCGAGATTTAGAGGCATGCATGAACCTCGATTAAATAGGCGACTCTGCAATATGCTACATGTGCCAATTGTATGCGGTATTTTAATACCGCAAGGGATCTCGAAACTGCAGCTACTTCGTCGGCGTCTTCCCCCCCCTCTTCATCCGGCGTTATCGCAACTGCTGACCAGTAGCTGTGGGAGGCCAACCAAAGTCAAACCGGAAAACGTTTGGGGGGGTCGGGAGGGAGAGAAGACGGAATGGATGACACCGATAGAAAGCAAAATACGGTGCAAACGAGAAGAGATAGGGTTGGGGGGGAGGGATAGGTTCCTACATGTAGAGGGTCGTGTCTTTGTGCTTGACGTTACTTTTCTTCTCCCTCCACACAAGAAATAAAGCCTGTATACAGTAGAATACAACCATATTCGCAAGGAGTGAGGCAAGAACGCTGCGAACCCTCTTGCTCGTCATCCTCAAAACCCATTATCCTTCGCGTGTTAGCGACACATCTTCGTTATTCAGCCCCCCCCCCCCTGCATCGACCTTATCTTTATGACGTGTAAAGCATAGAGCTGACACTGAGCAGCGCGTTTGATCGGATCTGCATCCTGCGCCCCCCTTTGCAGAGCTCATATTCGCACTGCCGGCTGCCCCTTGCAGGGCACGGGACACGCCGAAGCCAGATCTGCCCGCAGTGAGGAAAAAAAGAATGAAGTGCGATGTTTTCCGCATGAATAAATTTCTAAATAATCTTAGAAGAAATATAGGATATACAGCTCTCGCGACTTACTCAATCCTGTGTCTCAGGAATGGGCGACACCCACATATTATTGCACGAATTTAAGGCTACTTTCTTCATGAAAAACCGCGGCTAGGATGCATCACGATGGAAATTCGCCTTCTACTGCAGTGTTCTCTCGGGAAACTACTAGCGTTTTTCGCGATTTTTCGTTGTCGCACTTACGGAATCTCACACAATTACGAAACTTTATTCAAACAAGTATCTATCTTCCTTTTGAGAAGGAGGAACAGCTCCTCCAACCGACGAGCTCAGACTGGCGAGGGGGAGGGCAGGAAGCGCCTCTCAGATCGCAACATAATACACACGGGCCGTCGATCCTATCTTTGACCTGCCGGTAATGGACAAGGGGGGAGCATGACTGATGACCCGCAAATGAACGTCGCATAAACCGGCACTATGTTGGGGGGTTTGAGTACTCGTGAATGGTAGATTGGTCCTGGCGCTGATTTAAATACGTCTGCTTCTCAGGAGTGGCGTGGCTGGGACTAAGATCCAAGGCTGCAAAGGTTGACGGGTGCTCGCTCCCCGGATGGCTTGCATGCTTTTACACCGGCTTCTGACTCTCCGTGTTACTTTTTTAAACGAAACCTTCCTGCACACAGAGAGTGTGGGCAGTGACTGCCGCTTTGTTGATGATTGTTCTTCTTACACCACCCAGCACGTGTGAGCGGCGATGGGAAATGCACCATGCCATGCTTCGAGGGAGGACTTACTCGAACAGAAAAAAGATACGATCGTGGTAAAAAAACGCCGATATCTTGCCGAAGATGGGGTCGTGCCGATGGTTGAAGATCTCCAGGTCGCCACTCTTCCCTATCAATTTACAGTATTATGAATACTAAGCCCATCCAGGCTACCTGTTTATATGTTGCAAGCTTGGGAAGGATCGGGGGTTTCATTCCTTTGTAGAATAAGCACGTGCTGTCTAAGACTAATGACTGCCCTGCCGCTTGCCATAGTTCAAACTGTACAAGGCTGAGAAGAAGCTCTATTATCACGAAGACAACGAAGAGTTGCTTCAGAAGAAGATTCGGTTCGCTCAGATTTTCCCGATTTTGTAGGCATGTGCATGCTGAGAGTTGATGTTTGCAAGCAAGAACGGCGTGTTTGTTTTCATCATCGTCATGACTACTACATGGGGTTGGTGATAACTGCCATAATCTCCAGCTGCCACCTCTGTAACTTCCATACAGCATGATATCATCATCATCACCATCACCATCATCATCATCATCATCATCATCATCATCATCACGCTAAAAAACCTAGGGATCTCGAGGATGAGCTAGGTGCTCTAAAAGGACTTCCAGCGAAGAGGAAGCCTACCACCTCCAAAATCCACGATGTACTTCTTCGAGAACCCTCCTCCCCCCCCGCTTCCTCGCATACGCATAGACTTTCGATTTATACTGAAGTTCTAGCTTCGAATACCTGCTTTCGGGGCGAGAGATCCGACGACGCTTCTTTGTCCACAAAATCTCAACGAATAGCTTAGACAAAGCTGCCATTGCCGGCAGCCCTACGCATCCTCCCCCTTTTTCGAATTTGGCCCGCACCCCACCCCCTGTCCGCAATGACTAACACGATCGCGCCGCTCTGTTACTATCGTCCTTGCCCTCTCCTCAGAGCTCCTTTACCAGGGAAGGCTCGGCTATCCAGAGCATGCCTGCGCGCACCTCGAAGACGTTTCTCTTGCAGCAGAACGAGGGGGGGGGGAGGATGCCGGAAAGGACTCTTTCGGAGAAGAACAATTCGTCAGTGGAGTGAATCGCCCTCGCGATTATGATGTTGCGCAAAAACTGTTGGAGTTTCATCTTGCCTTGACGTCATTTTCCCTCCCCCCCTCGTCCTGGCAAAGTATTGACGGCTGCTACCGTCACCCCCTCTCCCCCCTTCTCCCTATATATAGCCTCTTACGCTCGCCTTTGTACCACCGTCGCTCTCATACTCCTCCTCCAAAGTCAGCAGCTGCGGCAGGGGAGAGAGACTAGCTGTGTTGTTATGACGTATATATATATATATATATATATATATTAAAAATATGTGATGTTATATTTATATATATATATATATATATATATATATTATATTAGTGTGTGTTTATGTGCGAGTATGTTCTATACGTATTCAGCACATGTTCTCTATCTAACTAATCTCTATCGTATTACCATCCTTAAGATCCTCCGCAAGCGTGAAAGCAAAGCTAAAGAAGAAGTTCATGTAAACACACCGCCTGACCCCCCCTCCCCCGTCCCCCCCCCCTTAAATTGCGTACGTACAAATGTTCAGTGGGCAATGCAAAAAACCTGAGCAGTCGTGTTGAAGTTGTCTAGAAATGGTTTCGATCCTATCGTCTCCCATCATTATCGTCGTCATTCATCACGGTTCTCTTTGCTGCTGACTCTCCAGGCGTCGCTCCTCCTGCTTTCTCTACAAGAGCAAACAGCTTGATGACAACAGCGTGCGTGCCACTAACTAACACAGCATCGAGTGACGACGCTATATTGTCACACCAGCAGCTGTGCGGCTAAATAATGTTCCAATGGGCTGTGTAGGCCTAAAGTAGTGTATTTGCATGATTGTAAATTCCGCATGCACAGGTATGGCAAACTGAATTAGCGCCTCGGAGAATGTTTTCCGTTACACTCAAAGAGATGGGTTGCTGCTGATATTCTAGTTCGCCCCCCCCCCCCTCCTTCCTTCCACTCCGCATCGTGCATGCTCTCACACCCAAGGTCTGCTTCATCAGAAACTAAGAAGGAGAAGAAGGAAAAGGCGTCGAGAAGGAGGTTGGAAAGTTTTTTCATAATGATGATAAAGATAATTGTGATGAAAATGATAACAATGATAATAATGATGATAATGATGATAATTATAAGAACAACCCTCACCATCAGTATAGTCATATTACGCACGCATAAAGTAGCACCGTCTCAATAAAACGAACTCCACAGGTCACTGGCGGTCTACGTAAACTATGGAGAGAACACAGGTACTAGAACCACCATCGAGAGACAGATCACGAGCAGCATTAGTTCCATTTAGCATCATTGGTAGTTGCGGTAGCAGCAGACGCAGCAGTGAGTGGGGTGTTGGAATGCATAATACAGCGTCAGTGGTAGGATTTGTATGTGGCGATAAGAATTATCTTACAGTGAGGAGGAGCCTTTGAACAGAGTGCCTTCGGTGACGAGAAGTCATCTTATTGCACTCGAATAGTAGCCCTGCGCTCCTTAGAATACCCCCCCGTCTGAAGTAGCAGCGGTTGTTGTCGTTGTGATCGTCGTTGTCATCGTGTTGCGTCGTTGGTCCTTTTCCTCCCTGAAACCACCTCTCAAATGCGGTGATGGTGTCACTGCAGAGCTTGAGATTAAGCTTGGGGATGAGAATGCTGATAAGTACGTGCACGTGAAACCCGTCTACGCTTTCAAGGTCCGTTGTTGTGATTGCGCACGTAGTCCTTTGTTCAAACATTGTCCACCATCATCAACATCCATCATTCAAGATGTTATCGCTTACCCCATTCTCTCTCTCTCTCTCTCTCTCTCTCTCTCTCTCTCTCTTTCTCTCTCTTTATCTCCCTTCTCTCCCTGTGTGCGTGTTTGTATGTATATATTTGTGTGTGTAAATATTTATATATATATATATATATATATATATATGTGTGTGTGTGTGTGTGTGTGTGTAGAAGCCGGTACCGTCCCCCAGCAGCAGCAGCAGCAACAACAACAACAACAACAACGCCCATGACAACGCCTTTCTAGAGACCCCATCATCCGGGTCGTCTAAGCCGCAAAAGAACCTAGAAATCCCTTCCTCGCGCAACCCAGTCCTCGGCGACAAGAGGAAAGTTCCGCAAGCCGCTGGAAAGACCAGCAAAGCGAGCTGGCTAGTGGTTAGTATCGGTACGATTGATTGGCCAAAATCAGGGACCTGTGTTGTTAGTTCCGCGACGGGGATGGGAGGGGGGGGAGGGCGCGCGCTCGCGCAATGCTGATGCTCGTGGTTTGCGTGGGGTAGGAGAGGATGGACTGTGTACGTCAAGCACGGTGTCTGATGATGCCTTCAGACGAACATATAGCGAAGTTGATGAAGGGGTCAGCTAACATAGTAGCCGCTGTAGAAGGAACAGAAGCGCGCGCAGCCAGATACTATCATCATATAACCATCTATATATGATGTTTATGTATGATATCTATGCGAAGTATTTACATATTTGGTATATATATATATATATATATATATATATATATATTATATATATATATATATATATATATATATATATATATATATATATATA
>ADNK01001552.1:0-10702 GCA_000320545.1 Bigelowiella natans CCMP2755 | reverse complement strand
GGGGGGGGGAGGAAGAGTATCAGTAGGTTTAATACGATATTGGAAAGCTCAGAAAGAAAGGCAAAAACATGGTAATGGAAAGTTATGGCGCAATCTAACGAAGCCTATGGATTAGGAATTTCGTCGTTCGTTGTTGTTGTTGATGGCCCGAGCAGAGAACCACAATACAAAAGAAAAGAAGCCACGCTGCAGAAAGGCTGATTACGAACACGCTAACAACACACCCGTATCTAAAGCGTCCTCCGTTATCGTATGTAGCGAGAGAGGAATCGCCGTTACGATCAAGCCTACCGTGAACAGTGAGCGACATAACGAAGTATCTTATACATCGCAGAGGCAGGCGTTGAGGAGGAAAGGAGGATATGTGCTTCATAAATCGAAGACAATAGTGGAAATCACGATGTTAATGAAGGAAATGTGGGTGCGAGGGGCGTGCAGTAGCAAGAGTATTGCAGAGACGCTATGACCATTCGAATTGTGCAATGTTTCGATTTCTCTCCCACACAACGAAATTTAATTCACGGGAGGGGGGGGGGGGGTTAGAGGGGTGCTTACTCATTCCCCACACAGAAATATGTACTGCCCAAGGAATGTCCAATCGTTTAACCTGTGTGTGTGTGTGGCGGGGGGGGGGGGCGGCGATGAACGATGGTAGCGTCAGGATAAAGAATAGAAGAGACGGCTTCGTTTTTGTGCTTGTTCGATGTGTATGCGAGCTTTAGTTTCGCTACAACCTCGAGAGATTTTGTTTGGATATAAACCTAACGAATCGCAATATGAGAGTTGTTAAGATAGTGACATCCATCAGAAGATGAGTCCTTTCTTACCCGCCAAGCCACCATGAGGTACCACATAATCGTCGCCATTCCAAAGAACGAGTCTACGATGGCCTAACAGGATTCCGCAAAAGATGTAACGACTAGAAAACGCTTGTCACAGCTATGTATATGCTGCCATTCGCTCCCTATTTTACCTCTATTTTTATCGCCGCAATATCTTGGAACACACTAAAGAAGAACTCCTGCCCCCACCCAATCACTCCCCCCCTTTACGCGAGCACAACACACGCAGTGACCAGTTGAGATTACCTCATAAATACAGTCCCAATCATCAAGATTGTGATTGCCAAGATGGTTTAAGATTCTGGAAACACATGAGTTCAGGTATTATTTGATGGGCGGAAGGATGTTGATAGTCAGTAGACAGGAGACAAACTCGCGACGGCTCTCACCCCGGAAGAATCCATTTTGTTGAGTACACAAAGTCGCACATCATCAGCCTGACGAGCATCTCAAACTATCAAGGAAATAGCATCAATACCAAGTAGTACCCCTCGTAAGTTTTTACGTGCTTTCACCATGAATTACAGAAAGACAATCGTCTTCTCTTCTCGTGTTTATTTTTTGTATTATTATCCCACAATCTCGTTCTTGATATATTTCCGAGCTCTGAGATACGTAAGGGAAACTAGCCCCGTGCCGGCCATCGAGAGTCCCCCCCCGATGTAAAAGTACAGGCGAATATTGTGCATGACGCAGCAACCTACCGACCAAAAGAGAGGGGGGAATAAGATAACTCTTAGAGAACGAAACGGATCATACTACACGGAGCGGTACCCCAAGTTAAGGGAGCCTCGCCCCTCTCCCTCGTGGAATCGAATCTGCAGTGTGGTCGGGGTGGGCGAAGTCGATCAGTGGCTTTCGAATGAGCTTTTTAAGATTCGAATCGCAATGGAAGCCCCTTCAATTTTCCCCTTTTTTAGGAAGGAAACGCTCTTTTATTCAAAAAACGCCCTATATTTTCCAAAGATATTTCCGAATACTGCCGGGACCCCGGCTGCAGCGTGTCCAAATGATTTCGGGGGGTATCGTAGCTGTCGGGTGGAATCCGAAAAAGTAAAAACCGGAAATATATTGAAGTCGTTCAATAGAAATGGATGGTAATTAAAGACTGTATTTTATTTCTGAGAGTCTCTAGAGGTTTAAAATCTATGGCGCATCTTCTTTTCGGTCACGTTGAGCACGAAGCTCTGATCTCTTCCTCTTAGAGAGATCACCCCCCCCCCCAAAAGGCTAGAACGTGCCTTTTTTTAGATTTAAAATGTGTCGAGAGGCTTGATCACGTAGAACATTGTCAAGCCCATGTTGCTTCGATTTTCATTTCCGCACTGAATTTCCCAAACCTGTCATGGAAACTTGCAAGGAAAACCCCACAAATACGTCTCTGAGGCACCAGCACGACTGGTGTTGAGGGTATAATTCCGGGAAAATTTAGAACCGCATGTCGGGGATATGAGTTTTCGAATCGAGCTCCTGAAGTCGTCCTTCAGCGCCGTGTTCGCCCTCTTATGACTGGATTTTGGACAATTTTCAGGCCTTCATCTTGATTCGAATCTTGGCGACCGACTGGTAATAAGGAAATAAAGACGTTGCTTCGAATTGGGACGGTCTGCACTCAGGGTAATCGGGATTTCCATCCTTCTGCGGCACGTGAAACAATATTGAGTTTTCCTGCATCGTTTCGTGTCAGGGACTACGCGAGGCTGCGTCGCTGGGAAAGCGAGGCGGAGGAGAAACAATGGGGGCCGTATTTTCTGTCTTGAGGATAACATGCTGTAAGCTCCATCCCATCTCGGGCGCGTCAATCCAAAGCGAACCTGACAACGTTGTTTTTTCCCGCTTTCGTGTCAGGCGACGCTCATGATACCCTAGATGGGAGCTCAATATACTGCAACAACCCATCGGCTAGTAGCTCTCGTAACGTGCGTGAAAATTCCAATGCAAATCATGTTCGCTGAATTGCATGCGTCATGGAGACTATCGGAAGCATCCCACCATAACTAATGTTCTTCGTTGCTGCTATATTTATATCCGCTAGTCGTTTGGGCCTTTGATCGATTTGACAGATGAATACGGGAACTCGGGGATGTTGCGACTTCCAGCGGTATAGTAGTAGTCGTAGCAGTAGCCCATAGTGGCTAAATTGTATGTGAAAACGACGAGGAGGCATTGATCTTCACTTGTCGGCGCCTAATCAGAAATCATGACGGATTTTTTGCAGCGCACATTAGCGCATATTGCGAGGAAATAATAGATACCCTCCTCCCACTCTTTCTCCTCGTCTCCCTCGTCCTCCTCTCCCTTCCCTTTTGCAGGCGGGCTCCTACGAAATGCGCACATTCGAGAGCACCAACTCGCAGGGGTCGACGCATGGCCGCAATAACCTGCCGATTTCTTTGCAGGTGGTTGAGCAGTCTTTCTTACTTTGACCCTTGTTTCGTTCCTCCTGCAGCTCGCATCTTTCTCAAATAAAGAGCCAAAATCCCAACCGACACTTTTCCATCTCAGAGAGCAAAATGCATTCATCCACTGCCCCGCCCCCAACCCCCCCCCCTCCTCCCCCAACCCCGACCTGATATCTGTAATTTCTGCCAGCCCTCGTCCTCATCTAGCCCCCCACCCACGAGACGAAGGGCATCGATTTCCAAGAACGACTACTACCGCGCATCTTCATCGTCATCTCTGGAGAGGAGTGCGAGGCCTCATTACACTCACAAACAGCAGCAGGAACATGAGTTTAAACCGATTGAAGACAGGTCCAGAGGTGATGGTAACGATGACGATTACTCTCCCAGCCTCGAGGCGGCAGCCTCAAGCAGCAAGGCCTCCTATACACGCTCGAGGCCTACGACACTCCGGCGAAGGAGAGGGGGGGGCTTCAGAAGACAGAATGGCGACACGGCTAAGGAGGGAGATAGCTCGGTTCTTGCCACTACGAGAGGCGGAGCGCTTGGTCCGCGCAGCAGCCGGAGGGGAAATGGGGAGGGGAAGGGCGGTCCGAGGACTGAAGAAGACGAATCGCAAACGAAGATGGCCACGGCGACGATGGCGATGATGGAAAATAACAAGGGGAAGAAGAAGAATAATAATAAGAAGAAGAAGGCCGTTGACCCAGGTTTAAACGTCGTCTCGCTACTCAAAAAGGTCGTGCTGAATACCAACATATATATATATATATATATATATATATATATATTTATACATAGGTAGGGACGTATTGAATTCATATGCTTGGGAGAGATCCGGTTTTTTCTAAAGCGGGTTTCTCTCGGGAAAAAATATGAAAAATGGGGGGGGGGGGGGGGGACCCATAATTTATGGAACGTTATTCGATCGCACGTATAATACGATCAATGCCCTCATTTGAATATTTCCTTTCCTACACAGACACGGGGGAGGGTCATCACATCTGACGATGTAAGAGTTTATGCTTTCACCATTAAGATTGGAGAATTAGCGGTAGTCGAGCGTGAAAGCGATGAAAATTTTGCTAACTTATTAGAACATACGCGGTTCATATCTCTGTACTCCGTTCCAGGGGGGGGGGGGGGGAGAAGGGGCGGACAAGTTTTGTTTTCGTCCTGATCATTCTCTTTGCTTTGGCCTCACCCTCTTATTCCTCGACTTTCTAAAGATGAAACAAGATGGGCGAGGAGGAGGCGGGGGGGCGGGAAGTGGACGACGCTCTCTCCTGCGTAAGGACAAGGGGGTGTTTGCTCCTCAAAATAACGATGAAGAGGAGGAAGGAGACGATGAGTCACTGGACGCGTGGTTGTCTGCTCGCATGCCTCTGGACATTAAAGCTATGAGAAGAAGGAGGAGAAAAGCGAAGCGCGGGGGGGGGGCTATGCGGAAAGTCGGGAAGAACAACGACGTAAGTGCTCGTTCCTCCCGTTTCAATGATGCTTCGAGCATACACGGCCGTCAGTCAGTCAGTCATTACAACAAGCAATCGATGTAATGCAGCGTAACCCCATTCTCCGTGCTCAGAGCGGCATCTTCTCCTCCTCCTCCTCGTTGAGGGGAGAGGAGGAGAGCAGCGGCACGCGAAAGATACACGCCAGCAGTTAGGGCATCCAACCTTGTCGCACTTGCTTTCAGTCATGTGTTCTCCGATCTAACGTGCTATTGATCGATGCTAACCCCTCCCATTCCCTATCCCCCCCCCCCCCTCTCCCCCCCACACTTTCCAGGAAGCCAGCGAGACCGCGAAATCCAACCACAGAAATGACCAAGACGATGAATTCGTCTTCGACCATTACAACCCATATTTGTATCGCGGGCGCGACTCGAAGCCTTTGTTCTCTTGAGGCCGCCTTGACTGGGCAAACCGCAGCGCGCTTGCAGCAGCAGCAGCTGAAACAATAATGGAGAAAAGAGAAGACCTGTTTATGCTGCTTTACCAAGACACAGACGCCCATATTCACATCACGTCAAATCCCTCGTATTTCGCCGTATGTACCGTGCCGCTGCTCCCTATAGCACCTGCCAACTACTGATTAGAGCAGCCTTACGTTTTGCATTTGAATGATAGCAAATTTAAGCTGGCCGATCGATGCGATCGACGAAGAGCTACGCGAATGATATTGAAGCATTGTTAACAATGTCATTGCCTGTATGTTGTCATCATCGTTACAGTTATTATACACATTATGATACTTTATTCATGGCTTCCATCGTCCACTCTTAGCGTTCCTGCTATGTACATGCTCTCCCACCTGCCCCTTTAGCAGTCCCCCGCCTCTCCCCCCCTCTCTCTCTAGAGCTTTACACAAGCGAATCTACTAGTCTAGGTTGCATTCCTATTCTGAGTAAAATATGTAAATCATCTATGCGATTATGATTGCAAGTAGCACCCCTAGCATAGCTGGGCCCCTCGCTAGCTCGCTCGATCTCTCGATCTAGTAAATGCACATTGCATGTGTCTAGATACATTGAACCGCTTTTGCCTGCGCTATTATCTATTGCGGCTAGCGAAAAAGGTCAATGTGCGTTATTACAATAGACACAGGAATACTGTATATACGTTGTCTAAGTAATAATCGCTGCATTTTGATTCATCTTTATACACACGTCACAGCTGAGACCAACAGATTCAATGTTACTAGCCCTGTAGCCGCTGCATTGCGCAGCTACATATAAGGATAGCCATTAAGCAATCTTAATTGATTGATTACATCCATCTTCCGACATTTAGTTCTAAACAGTTGCAAGGAGCTACAATGTGTAGCAAGCAATATTCAAACTGTGCAGGCCAAAACATAAGAAGTCTGGGATACTACCGAACTTTGTGCTGTACCAAGGAAGATATACGCTACCGCTGCTAGCTGCTACGTAGACAACTCTAAAGTCGTCTCATCGCTCTCCTGTGTGTTTCCATTTTGAAATGCATTCAACTTGCGCTTCTTTCTACCGTCAGCCGTATCTTCCTCTACATCCTCCTCCTCATCAGCTGAATTCACCTGCTTGCTTGAGCTACCTCTTTTGCCTTTGGACAGACGACCACGTACACTACCATTGTCGTCCACATCGGCCTCTTCAGGCTGCTGCTCGTTGAAAATGTTATCGTTTTCGTTAAAGACCTTCCACTTCTTCTCTGATTTAGGTCCATTGCTACTGTTCTCTATTGGCGCGCCGATCCCCTCCTCGTCGAAGCTACCCCCCCCCTCTTCCCCTTCCTCATCGGAAGATTTCGTAATGGTATCATACCCCTTCGCGTAGGGGTGAGGCTCTAGGTTCCCGTCCCGATGTATTCTTGGCAGGAAAAACCGCCGCATCGTAGGTTCTACTGGGTCGGGGTTAAAGAAGCTACTCGTATCATGGCGTCGCGATCTTATTGAGCTGATCTTTATCCCGGTGTACCTGTTAGATATGACAAAGCGCGACAAGGAAAATGATGAGCGGAATACCCAATAGAGGCACAGAAACGGGTGCCCTCGCAATAACATCGATGTCATATGAGAATATCCTCCAGATTTCGAGCAGTCATATCCTAACAAATGGCCGCAGCGACTGACACTCCGCTACATGCACAGCGTAAAGCCTTACTTACTCGCCAACATATTTCTCCGGTTTGCCTTTGAACTCGCGAACGCCGCCTGAAGTTTTTTCCCGGATCTTCTGCGCCGCGTACTTGTAGCGGTAATGCTTTCGGGGAGTGCGGTACTTTTTGGGGCGGGATTTGACGTAGCCCAGCTTTCGCAAAGCATACGGCATCTTCTTCTTTTCCTTCCCGTCCGCGCTCGCTGGGCGATGGTTGGGAGTGGGAGAGATGATTCAAACAAAGAACGATCGAGCGAGAAAGCGAGCAGGAGGGGAGGGGAATAAAGGGGAAAAGAGCGGTAGGGGAGAGGGGGAGAGATAGAACTCATATTCGCATCTAAACCTAATAATTCGCGTGCTTGTGTTCGTAGCTTTTGAACATTAAACATTAAACATATATTTTTTAAGAAGACCAATGCGCTAAGTAACAACGACCACCTGCCGTCGAGAAGCGCGTGTTTGGCCTGCCCCCCCCACAGAGGCCGCGAACAAGTCCTCCAGGTCTGGACGAATGGCTCCAACCCTCATAATGGCGAAGGCGTGTTTCGGAGACAAACGAGGTAATCCGGGGGGGGGTTCGAAAGATGCTAGTTTCTTCTGTAATAATTGGTATAAAACACGCAAAACCATAAAAAATCTTCGAGTGTAAACCACCTGGTGACGGGGGGGGAATGATGAAGAACCTGCTGCTGTTGCGGAGGGGAGGACAGATCCCAGGAGCACCACTGTTTCTAGGATATTCATCCGCTTCCCGACGTGCTATCTCCTGGAGTTTGAATACAAAGAATGGCTTTCTGTGTTTCTATTGATGGTGCTGTACAATGCATCTTCAGCAGCCTTTCCGTGTATGTTGACTCGTCCGCCATCACACACACACACATACACACACATACACACACACACAAAGAGAGAGAGAGAGAGAGAGAGAGAGAGAGAGAGAGAGAGAGAGAGAGAAATACGTACACACACAAACATACCGCCCCCCCCCCCCCCACACACACACTCACAAACATTCACACACAAACATTCACACACAAGCATCGTGACCGTTCATCTACACACGTGCCTGACCCCATGGCTGTAAATTTAGGCAAAATATTAGGTTATATAAAGGTATTGTCCATTACTTAATTGTATAAATATTTTTCCGGAAAAAACGTGTAACTCGTGCTTCTTCGATGAAATATCTCCATAAATACGGAAGATATACTAGATAATTTTGTCTGTTTTTTTATTGATTGCAAATCCAAAATCTTAAGAAAGGTGAGCCAGATAGATATACTATTGTTTTTGTTTCGCACTATGTAAGTTATCATTAGGAAGTTCTTCGTATAAAATATTTCCAGGTGTAACGACTTCTCTCGCCGTAGGACCTACTGGAATTGACTCTCAAAATCCAAACGCGAGAAGTCGTTGCAAGTCTATTTTATCGACCTATGTTTGCCAGAGATTTTCGAATATTAATGAAATTCATCCGATTTTAGACTAACGACATGGGTGAATTATCTTATTATGGCGGATATTCACCGCATCTTTTCTGAAATGTTTGCATACTTTCGAACTGAATTTCGCCTTTGCTCGGTGGTACCCTACCAAATAACCCCCGCACACACTACGAGCTACGAGCTGGGCAGAGAGCGGACACGATGGCCATCGACAGCTCCAAGAACTACCAGGTTCGTGATTAACTTGCTTCGTGCGCGTGAAATAAGGCTCAGAATCTTCGACTTTCATATTGAAAACAAGGCGGTGGGATTCTCTACCTCTAACAAAAGCCTCTCCCAACAACGGGGAGGCGGGAACGATCCTATGGCTCATCGGCCGATGGCAAAGGCCAAAGGCGCTACAAATTCAGCGATACAGACGGCATTGATACTCGCGAAGACGATCTCCGGTGAAGCTTGGCTTTGCGCGAGAGCTGTATTGCCATGCTGTACGTGCAGGAGAAGAGAGGACTGGGGATCGATCTTGTTTCGCTTGAGATTGAAGACTGTTTGACCCTTAAATGCTGTGTTGTGATTTTTCCGCCGTCGTTCTACTCATTTAGGAACTGGAAACTTCGCCCTGCCCTTTGCCTTTCTCAACATGGGACTGGTCAGATGCAAAACAAAACAAAAGATGACCAAGACAATAATAATAATAAAATAATAATAATAACAAAGTTGTGCAGTATGGAGGGGGGATTGGGGCTGCCTCTAGGGAATTTTAAGGCGGAAATAAAATGTATGACGATGGCAACAACAGCTAACAGCTGGACTGTTAGTAAAGAACGTGTACTCTATCGAGAGTTGCATGAATATGTGTTGCGATCTTATGTGTTTTGTGCTGTTATGCAAGATCCTTTTATAATCAATGTCATATGCCTCTTAGATCGGCGGCTTTGCGACTATCATTGGAGCGTCGCTCCTTACAGCCTGGACACTAGTGCTGATGCAGCAAGTAAATGAATCTTCATTCGCATCGTTTCCTCGAAAAACATCGAAACCAAATAGAGCGGTGGAAGAACAATGAAGAGGGAAAGGAGAGGGAAGTCCAACGAATAGTTGAATATCGAAATTAATAATTTATTCTGATTTCTTACACAAGTTGGGAACAAAAAGCGAAGAACCTCCTCCTCCCTCCTTCACCCCTTCCCAGTCTTTCTCTCTCGCTCTCGCTCTCATATACATACGCATCCACATAGGTCAAAGAGAGTCGATACATCAAAGAGCATAGATTGGCAAACGAAACATACGTGGACATCGCATATGCAGGTAGGCAGCTGCTGCACTAAGGGAAAATAACATAAAAAGAATGCAGCGTGCAGCGTGGTGAATTAACTCGCCCATCTTCGAAATCGAACGCTGGTCATTACATTGAGTTGTTGATTCTGATAAGATCTTACTATATCCGGGCAGAGTTCTCCCCACCCCGATGATTTCATGTGTAATCTTCTCCCTTCCCCTCGATTGCAGGGTTCGGAGCAAAGGGGGCTGCTTTCGTCTACTTCGTGACCGTGTTCTGCCTCGAGGGCGTCTGCAGCGTTTACCTGAATTTCGTTTCCACAACCGCATACTCAATATATCCTGCCTTCACGCAGCAGCAGTAATTGCTAGTAGTAGTTATTTCAAGACCAGTTTGTATATTTGGTTGAGTTGATTGACGTTGCATACACCTTATACACCTAGAACACGCACACACACACACACAGGCAGGCATGCAGGCAGACATAGAGAGAGGAAGAGAGAGAGAGAGAGAGAGAGAGAGAGAGAGAGAGAGGAGAATACCCACAAGTGAAGTGATGATGAATTTACGGATACTTTGTCTCCATTGTTGGTGTTGTTGCCGTTTGCTGTTCGGTTAAGGTATTTGCTGTTCACGCTCTTCTTCGCCGTCGTGATGACGATGCTCAATTCGATGACATTTCTCAAGTGCCAACTACACATACACACACACACACACACACACACACGCACACGCATACACATATCATATAAAGTAGTTTCTTCTTCTATGAAAGTGTACACGCAAAAAAACACAAGAACTGCGCTAGAGGGAAATGAAGAGATGGAGAGAGAAAGAGAGAAAGAGAGAGAGAGACAGAGACAGAGAGAGAGAGAGAGAGAGAGAAAGAGAGAAAGAGAGAAAGAGAGAGAATTTACACAAATATCGTTGCTCTGCTGCAGCACGGACACTAGCCCTGTTGGTTATTCCGATTCAAACAATATGACACTGCATTGTTTCGAATAATGGAAGGTACATGAGCGGGGCTGGGAATAATTGCTGTTACATTCACGATTTGCTGTGTTATGGTCAGTACATTGACAGCACGCACACGTCTT
>ADNK01001555.1:0-13425 GCA_000320545.1 Bigelowiella natans CCMP2755 | reverse complement strand
TTCCCTATCCCCAGATGCAATTCCGTGGGGGGAGGACACGCAAAGCATAAAGGCGCAGGAATTTGTCTTCGACCTCCAATGGGTGTGTTGCTTAAAGAGCCTTACTGCTATAAAAGATACAATAATCATCATCATCAATCATCAATCATCAATCATCAATCATCAATCATCATTATCATCATCATCGTCGTCGTCGTCGTCACCGTCACTACCCTCGGTCGGCACACCTCCCCAGCTTGCCCTATCAAATCATCTTCGCATCATCTTTGCCTCCGTTGATCGCGAGTGTATGTTCGATGCGTAGATTCGGTTCGTGCGACGATCGCAGACCGAAGCAGAGGGCTTATCCTCAGAGCTAAGAACAAGTGAGTCGTCGTCGTCGTCGTCGTCGTCGTCGTTGTTGTTGTTGTTGTTTGGTTGTTGTTGTCAGCCTTCTCCGGACGACGAAACTTCTGGCATCATTTAACCTCGCTGTTTCTCCATCAGTGGCTGGAAAGGAGGAGTACGCGGAATATCTCGTTAGATGGCGGCAAAAGTCAGTTAGCGCATGAAGAAGCCAGATCGAACACTCACACGCACTTGGCACACGCGCAAAATACATACATACATACATATACACACTTGCACACTTGCACACGCGCAAATACATACATACATACATATACATATATATATATATATATATATATATACTTACATATCGAGCACGAGAGTCGCTGCAAGTTCTATCTGGGTTTCCCCATACCAGGCCATGTTTGTATGATTCGTGTGTTTCGGTGTTGTCGTGCGTTGCTGGTGAGGCAGAGTTGACTTTCTCATGACTAGCGGCGTTGTAGAAGCATCAGAAGAGGTTGGTGGTGAATCTGGACAAAAAAAAGGGGGGGGCATGGAATGGAATGGCAGGGAAGGAGAGAGGGAAGAGGGGGGGCGGGGGGGGGGCGGAGGGGGGGGGACATCGGTTAATGAAGTAACGATGCTATTATTTAGGCCTGGTAAAGATATGTGTGCTCATAATCCATTAATTTGTTAATGAATGGTGTGTTTGCAGGTAGCAGGTTTTTCCCTCAATCAGCTCCTGGAGGTGCAATCCAAAGATGACATCCAAGACTTACAACTACAAATCGAGCATGAAGGGGTACTGTGCTCGTCCGCAGTAGCAGAAGTAGCAGCAGCACTAGTGCAAAAGAGTAGTAGAGGCCGCTCACAATCGTGTGTGCGTGTGTGTGGTGGCGATTTTTCAGATCGAAGTGCCAGAATCTGCAGGTTGGACTTTGCTGACAAATGAGGTTGCTATCGTCTCTGTTTATTAAGTGTAATATGCATATTATATTTATCAATATGTTTATATAATATATATATATATATATATATATATATATATATATATGTGTGTGTGTGTGTGTGTGTGTGTGTGTATGTTTTTGTGTTTGTATTTTATTCATATTATATGATATAAACATATAAAACACAGAACATCAACACAGTGTTGCTTATCTTCCATTTTCCCATCTACCAAAGGACTTAAAGTCAGTCGAGGAGAAGATGGGTATTCGCAACTTCAGCAGCGTGCCATCGTTGACGTTTGCGAAGGAGGGCGAGGCGGACAAGTCGTCGTAGAAAAAGTAGCATGAGCATTTTCACACTTCCTTTGATCGACATGCGCCAGCATCATCATCATCATCAGCAGCAGCAGCAGCAGCAGCAGCAGCAGAAATACAGGCAAGCTAGCAAGCGAGCAGCTTTGCATCGCCAGATCTGCGCGTTGGCCCACTACATGCTAGCATGCAGCATGCCTCCTGCGCACATAATGATATCTAAAAAAGATGCGAGTGTTCCTCGCCAGCAAGGTGCATGCACGGCAAATATGGACGTGAATGCTAGCTAGCTAGTTATTAGGCGTACATTATTGTACGTGAACGCGGGAATGTACATGTTTGCATGTGCGCAGCAACGTAACACTGCGTTTTTACATGTCTAGATGTGCGAACTGGATGAAGCTAGCCGATATACGCAACAGCACGGTGATCGAAAAACTAGCAGAGTCGCACATAAGCGATTCAGCCGTAGTAGCATAGAGCTATAATGCATCATTATTTTAGAGCGATAATTAAAAAGGCTTAATCACTTCATTCATGCATCTTAGTTGTGCTATCTGCTAGGCATAGCATGCTACGCTAATAATCTGCATTATAGTGCATGTGACATTAGACGTGCTAGTGACCTAGGTGACGCGCGGCAACGTTGCCATCTAATGTCATACTAGCTAGCTAGCTAGGTTGTGCTACACAGCGTACATGCGGTGCATACTACTTGTTGGCTTTACGACTGCTGCATGCGACAACCGCACCTGCATGATTGCAAATAAAGACTAAGAATGATCGACAATGCAGTCGTGTTGCTAATGATCGATGCTCATTGATATAGGCTATCTAGCTATGCACTATGTATGTCGGCATGCTAGCTAGCATATGCATCACGTGTACTATAGAATTGTGAGTTTGATTTCTTGTCTTAGAGATGCACATGCACACCTAGCACATGCAGCATGGGGCGATGATGTATTACATTCAGCCCCACACACGAGCATAATCGTTTTGTTGCAATGCGTGCATGGCCTCACGCTCACCTATCGGATATCCTTCGCACTATGTACTCACTCTACTTTCCCACTACTAATACCAAACAGAGATCAGCTTTGGGCGTGAATCTTGAGTTTTTCGAGCTCCGCTAGCAACGTTCCCTCACCGGCCAGCTGACAAATGAACCCAGGCAGGCAAGGGCAAAAAATAAACAACAGAGCAATGCGAGTGCACATGTACACGGACGTATATCGTTTTGCATTGTCTCACTATTTCCCACCCCCCAGCCGTCTTTCTCGTTCATTTATCGCAACGCGTGTCGGGAGAATAACCTTTGCCTTTTGCCCGTCGTCAAGTTCCAAGCCCTCGCTTTGCTTCTTCTTTATGGCTTCGATCTGCCTTAGTTTCTACATGAGGTAGGCAGAGAGCGAGGGTTCAGTTGTGACACCCACGAGGACAATGTTTACTGCACTTCATCACAACGAGGCAGACAAGGCAGACATTTTACTGGCACCCATTACTATCAGTATAAACGATTCAATAGCATTCTCAGTGCCTCAAACAACAACAAGAAGAAGAAGAAAACCGATATTCTGCATAAAAAAGACTGCTACACGTTCCCCACCTTATTAACAGCTCTGAGCCGCTTCTTCGCAGCGGTCGCAGGATCATCAGCGGTCTCCCTCTTTGCGGGAGGCGTGTTATCTTTGGCTTCTTTGGAGGGGGAGTGGGGGCTGGATTTAGACGATGTCTCCGCAGCGACTTTTTCGGCCTTCTTCCTCGCACGTTGCTGCCGCCTCTTCTCCGCTCTGTAGCAATATGAGAGAAGGAAAAACGATCAAACGCGCGGTCTTTGCCTTTTTTTGCGGCTGTTCCCAATGCACGATCTAGCAACGTCCGTTGGCCACACATAAACACACACCGAAAAAGCACGTACGCATGCAAACGCGCCCACGCACAACGGCGCTCGCACACCGTTTTTCCGCCTGGAGCTCCTTCTTGCTCTTTGTCACTACTTTTCCGAGCCCCGGAACGTAATTCTCGCCCTTCCTCCGCCATTCAGCTGTCGCGTACGCCTCCTTGGACATGTAGGTGGCCACATCGAGCTCTTCGCTGCGGAAACCGGCACGGATTTTTACTCCCTGAGCGATGACAAGACCGATTTTGCGAACGCATTTTCAGCCATCAGATCTTCAAGCACTCACAGCAATGTCAAGAGAAGGCATCTCTTTCATTCTTTCTCTCATGCGTGCATCCATATTGATTCTCCAACATATTTTTATGGCTCGAAAACCCGACTAGGCATGTAGGTAGGGATGTTCCATCCCCCCACCCCCCCTCCCCCCCAGATACCGGTTATGACTCCATGCCACGGAACAGAGGGAGTAGGTTTTTGTTGGTTTTGTTATGAAACTCCTTCAATCTCGGTTAGATGCATTCACCTTTCGCACTGTCCCATCGCTCCGTTTCGTTCCGCTTATCATGCGAACCTGACGAGTGGGAAGTACAGAGTATAAATATGTATCAGTGTATATAGTAAACATACCTAGCATATGTATTGATTTCGTGGACAATCGATCATTGACATCGGTGTGTGTTTGTGTGTGTTTGTGTGTGCGTGCGTATGTGTATGTGTGTGTAGCTGGCGACTTTATTCGAAGCACGGGTCTGGGACAGATCGCTCGTGATTTTGGGCTTGACTCTTCCGCTTACAACAACTACGTCCTCCCCCTTCTTCTGAGTTGATGCCGCATCAGCCTGG
The DNA here is from genome assembly GCA_000320545.1 of Bigelowiella natans CCMP2755. NCBI lineage: Eukaryota > Cercozoa > Chlorarachniophyceae > Bigelowiella > Bigelowiella natans. The sequence goes on along the minus strand of ADNK01001555.1, from coordinate 9,084 downwards.
GACTCTAGAATTGGAACGATTTCTTTCCTACAAGATGGTGGTTAGGAAGGCGGTTGGGAACCACAGCGAGACTAGGATATGGGTTCGAGCGTGTACTTTTATTATGCATACTATTTGCATCAATAGAGAGGACATTGCTGCTCACGGCGGCATTCAAAAACATAGCACACGTACACACCCATTTCCTGCAGGATATACTCTGGGAAGACGCTGAGCATCTGCTTTTGTTCGTACCTGGACGATTAAACAATCGAAGAGAAGTGAGAAGCCATTTCTCTTCGCGGAGTTCTGTCGCTATTTCTCTCTGTCTCTCTCCCCCTCTCTCTCTCTCTCTCTCTCTCTCTCTCTCTCTCATGTGCTCTCTCTTTCTCTCTCTCTCTCTCTCATATATTAGGGACCACAACGAAGATCTTATCTTTAGATAATTTTCCATCTAGCCCTGAAGGAAGATGATCACAGGCAAAGATAAGAAGCATCAGGCACCATTAAACCGGAGCATCTGCAAGCAACGTACCGAATCGCGAGGCCTTGACGACGTTGCACCTTGTTGCGAATATTGAAAGGTGAGAAATGAGTATGAGAAATCCAGAGCAGTTCCAAAAATCAAGTGATTAAGAAACAGTAGCTGTACACTTACCCTTCCATAATCTTTGCGTCCTGCTTCAACAGCCTGAGGCATTTTTCAGAACCTGGGGGGCGTGCGTTGGCCATGGCGGGGGCAGTCTCGCAGGAAGTTCGGTTTCGACAACACGGCGTCGATGTTTACGCGACGAAAATCTTCCTAAAACCGATAAAGCTCTTCCCGAATTCGATACGAAATGCCTTGCATTCCCCAGAATCCCGCAGCGCATTTCTGCTCTGATTTCTCCTAGAAACATCCTAGTCCCAAATGCCTTTCGATGTGGACCCCGGGATTACGCTTAATCTCGGGTACTCACTCACTCGGCATTGAAACCAACTTTGCGTTAGAGCATCTGCGTTACTCTTGCCAATCACATGTCGTTTTAACGGGAATTAGCCATGAAATCCATGTCGCAATAGGCGAAACGAAAGGATTTTCGCTGACAGAAATTCTCGGGAAATTCTTTCTGAGGTCAACGCAAGAGGTGCCCCCCCCCCCCCCCTGTCTGCTTCGCTTCACCCCCCTGATGTTTTCGGAACAATTTTGGAGAGATAATTTTGACAGCGTAGATATTCTAGGGTAGCACGATGGGTTAGTCCGTCAAATATATTTTAGTATTTTCTACTCTACTTAACTAGCAAAGCTGACGTGCGGGTTTCTATGCTGAATTACACTTTTCGTGCGTGTTTGCTTTTTACAATGGAATTACGAGTTTCTTGGCCGACGCAGTTTTCGCCTTCCCACTGTAATATATCGATTGTTTACTTACACCACCCATCCATACAGGAGGAAGAAAGAGAATAGCTTTGTTCTGAGAAAGGGTAACCTGTTATCGTCTTCATACACGACTTCATCACCATTGAGGTCGATCCCTCCATCTTCTTCGATACTGATGGCGTCCAATGTCACCTCGATGGCTGGGTTGTTCCTCCTCTTGCTACTACCCGTGTGCTCCTGCGCTGCCACTACTACCCTATCCTCACCTAGATTTGCCCTTGAGCGCAAATACCCACGGGTTGACCGAAATAAGCACGGCATAATGTCGAACATGCTTCAAGAAAGCAGACGCCCGTGCACTACGCAAGGAGCGAAGTCCAGCAAATGCTCTTCTAACACACCAACACCCCTGCAGCAAATGAATGGAAAACTGGCTAGGATGATCCCTTTCAGCAAAGAAAGAGGACGAAGATCTATTTCCTCGTCGCGGTCCCCCCCTCGATTCGTAGCTTCGCAGGCAATGATGCCTGCAGCATTTATGAGCATGTGGGAGGTGTATCTTCAGTATCTATCCACGAACCCGCTCACAACCAAGGTCCATGCTGTGCTGCATGCTTTGCTGCGAAGAAGAAAACCGAAGATAAAGGAGAACAACAACAAATTAAGAAAGGGGGAAAATGTTGGTTTTCGCATGTCAGTTGAGGTGAGGTTGCTTGTAAAACCTCTTAGCTACCACACAATTGGCTCTGTATATATTCTCTCTTCCAATATATATCGGCTTCAATGCCATTCTAATCGCTATATTGTTGTTTGTTCCCGCGCATTGCTCTGATCGTATGATGCAGATGGCGACAAATGGGCTGATGACGGCGGGGGGAGACGTGCTAGCACAAAACATAGAAAACCGAGCGAAGAATGATAGCGGGGGGAAGAAGGTGTGGCCATGCGTGTGCGTGATGTAGTTTTCCAATTTTCGACGTCCTTCCTCTCCCCACTTTTCATTCAAAAAGCATCAACTTACATCTTCTCGGCGTTTTTGTTTTACCACAGTTCGTTTATGATCTACGCCGTGGGACGGTTATGGCTTGTATTGGCTTTCTATTTACGGCTCCTCTTCTCCACGCCTGGTATCGACTTTATACTTATCCTCCTGTGACCGATTGCTGCCGTACACATTGCACACACACTGAACAGCGTGTGCATGCAGGCATCTGCGTATTGTACGACTTATTTACTATCTTTATCCAAAGGATGGAGAAGCTTGATTCCCAGATATATGCATGTACTGACTCCCCCTCCCCCTTTATTTTTTGCATATATCAAATATATAGGTACAACATCATGCACGCATTTTTCTCGCCTGATTCTATAGGGGGGAATATGCTCGCTAGCCTTCCTGCAGCTATAAACGCCAAATTTGCCCTCGTCCTCTCCCTTCTCGTCGCAGATCAGGTACCCAACATATCGTGATTATTTGTTCTCTAATATGCTCGTTAGAAAGTTCCCCCAAGTACCAGCTTGCGATGCTACATCCCCACATAAATACTTTGAAATTTCATACGGGAGAGGGCGGTTTCAATAAGAGCATTAGTATTATTACATCTGTCAAAGACGTCAAACCTTGCTCGTTTTGTGATCTTCCTCTTTCACCCATCGTCATCACTGCGAGTGTTTTGATATCTCATTCCCTTCTCTTCCTCATGCGACACCTCGACCAGCTTGTCTTTTCGCCTTTCGCCATTGCAATGTTCTTCGTCGTTAATGGGGTTGCAACGGCACTCTCCAAGCTAGAATTGGATCACATCCGGTGAGTACGTTCGAACAAATTTAACCAAAATTCTTCTCTATTCCCCCCTCCCCTCTATTTTATTCTTTCTCTCTTTCACGCAAGAACACGCGCTGAGAATGGGGTAGGGAGGGACCGAAGTCTCATATATCCAGTTAGTTAATGCGCCATATTTTTCGGGGCATTATCTCTGAAAGAAACGAATCGCTCTCAAACATGTGCCACACTCTAGGGCAAGTTGGATGACTCGATTCAAAGGAACTCGCAAATAATATCCCAATTTTGTTTTTTTGTGATGTGATGAACCCTTAGACAAATCTGGCCAACATTGAAGCGTGAGTACGTTCAGACGATGATTAAAAATTGGAAGCTCTGGCCCAGCGCACAAGTCATTAACTTCACTCTGGTGCCTGTCCACTTACAGGTCATGCGATTCCCTAGAAGCAGCAGCGTTTCACTTCTTTTCATAAATTGTTTCAGCTCATATTCGATCTTGTGTTTGCATCTATGACGCATTAACATTATTTGAAACGCCTTCGTTACGTGCTAATTGCAGGTACTTTTCTCGAATTTTATTGGGTTGATATGGAATACTCTACTCTCGCTCGCGGCCTATCGTAAGACGGGGTGAGGAAAGCCAGAGCCGCCGGACGCCATCAACATGTAGCGTCTGCAATGTACGAGAGCATCTACCATCTAAATCGCTCCAAGGCATCATCGGAAACGGAAGCACGCAATTGATCATGCGCAGCGTGTTAGAACTCGCTTCATTGTTAGTCGACATACCAGATTTGTAGTTTTTCCTTCTCCTCTCCTACGTTCGTTGGCAGGGAATGTACTGTACGTCGCTGCACCTAGTCATCCGCGAGAGAACGAAAGCCCACCTTCTTAGTTGGCTGAACTTTGCCCAATGTCCTCGTACCGACCGATAGCACTAATCCGTTGGTTCGCTGAGTATTTCTCCAAATAAGTGAAAAATGCTATGCGTATTTTATAGACATAGTCGTGTATATCTTCCCCCCATCTTACGTGTACGTAGGTACCGTGACTGTGCCAACTCACACCATGCGTGAAGCGCAAAGGATGTCAAAGCAGCGCTATGAATCATTGCAACCCTAATAAAATACTATAATGAGTCTGTGGATGTAGGCCAATATGCGCCACGGACAGCAGCAGTGTGCACGCACCACAGTATAATAATAATAGACACAGCAATACACTATATCTATCATAATAGCATGGTTCTAAATTGGTCGTAGTGCAACCGGCTATACAGCGTACGTAGCGCCACGCATCGCAGTCGTAGCGTGGTGCATTATATGACGATATGCGATGTATGGCGCTAGATGCTACGTACACGTACGACAGCACTGCGCGGGCACAAGCTGTGATCGGCCGCGGCCATCAGCTTAACCTGTAAAGACGTACATGACAAGATGTTTAACGGCATGTGCATGCTCGCAATATAAGCAACTGTGCTAATACACGTTTTGAATGATCTATAGAAGTCATGTGCGTATCTTTTGTCATGCGCACGCACTGCAACACGCAATCATTCATGAAACGGATGTATCGTATTGAAATGATTATTTTTTTAAATTCTGATCATCCTAAATGTAGCTGTGCAGAACCGCGTCTGCAGCGCTTGAAGTTGGATCTGTTTATTTTCTCGTGTCACATGCCTTGTATGTGCAATCATTCATGCATTCATGCGCACACATGCTAGCTAGCTAGCATGGCTAGCTATAGCGCGTCTGGGCACACCGACCGACCTAACATAAATGAGTTCGAAGTGCCTACACACGAGTTCACCCCCACATTTATTCAGTGAAAAGGCTGTCGTCATCACATGGATGACACAAGTAAGTGCGATGCACTCTACTGGTGTTCTTTGCAAGTAGTGTGTACGTTCATAGATATGATATGCGTACATGGAACTCTGGCGGCATGGCGGCGGCGCAGGCGGTATATATAGCATGCAGGGTTAGCTTAGTATAATATATATGCGTCGTGCAAACATATAAAGCCTAGCGTGTAGCTAGAACTGCCATCGATATCTACAGCCGAGACTGCCGTGTGTCATGTGCAAATGCCATCAAAAACGACCGGCAGGAATGACAAAATCTATCGATCTCACGATGTTAGTTCGAACGAAAGGTGTCGGAACATATTGCTGTCGCGACTACAGTTTAACAATTTTTACAGCAGCTCTTGATTTGGTATTTCAAAGGACAACGTATAGTCTGGAGCTTGGTACAGACTATTCGCCCGCAAATACTTCTCCGAATAAATTTACGGGTTTAGTCCTCCTTGAATTGGCTAGGGCAGGGAAGCAAAAAGTTGAAACGAATATCCCACGAGCGATTCCAGAGGAGGAAATCTGTGTTTTCTAAAAGTGATGTGTTCATTAAGTACAGGCAACATGTGCGGTCACATGGTGCTGCAGCACGCTGAGCGCACCGGATCAATTTGTATTCCGTCGTCATATAGATCATCGTTTCCGTAAATGTCTTCGGGCACGTGAGTAAATCGAGGGATAAACCTTATTTCTTCCATCGGCTGAAATAGCAGCAACGTGTGGCGGGGAGAAAAGGGGGATAGGGGGGGGGGGGGGATTCGAGCAAGACTCAAATTAACGATAGAAATAGATATTTAAAAACCATGAAAACCAAAGATCGAAATACCTTGCCGTGTTCATCAGCGAACGATAGTTTTTTTTTATGCGTCGGTGAGGACGGAGGCGAGCGTTTATCATTTCTTCCTCTGATAGAGAACGATTCAAAGAGATGAGTCCACCTTAAGTGTCAAGTATCGGCTATGAACACGAACACTATGAGCCACCCTTTCTCTAGCATGCATAGACTCTGGGATCCACCAAAATAAATGTCGAACGGGGAAATAATATAGAAACAACTAATTTTTATATACATCTTCAATATGCTCCTCGTCATGGCCAGCTTTGGAGGACTGTCTGAGGTCTTGCGGTCCAATCTTTCCGAACTTTTAGACATAGGGCCTAGATTCTCACAGCTTTTTGAGGGAGAGGAATTCGAACCTCCTCCTCCTCCTCCTCCTCCTCCTCCTCCTCCTCCTCCTCCTCCTCCTCCTCCATTCCTATCCGCTCGAAGCATTTTATGCTTACACGTCTCTTGCCGCGACGTCGAGAGGAGAAGGCTGAGGAGGAACTTTCTCCCCCTCTAGTGTGTCCCCCCCTAGTCCTGGATGCTCCACAAATCCCCTTCCACGCAAAGGCAACTCGTCTCGATATTTTGGAGTTTGCGTGCCTGCCCTGTGTTGGTCGCGAGATGAGATCTTTGAACCCGACACCTAGGGGGCGGAACAGAGTAGATATTTTGAGCCAAGCACAAGCTTGCTTTATGCAAGATAGAATAAGGCCGGAAAGAAGTTCCGTATCAAAACACCACAAAAGAAATTGGGTTGCAGCTGTTAAAGCTCACTCAAAATGTTTCATTTGCCGCGTTCCCCCTACACATACATCGCACAGCATTCCAACATCTTCCCCAAAAAATTCATATTTTTGGCAAACTGCCAGTTAGGGGCTAGACTCGTGTCACCTAAAGAGTGGGATGGCCTGTTCCAAATCCGCCCGTACACCGCCAGCCGTCCGTAGATGAATGAGTTCGTACACGACGAGTGCCGTATACGAAACACAATAAGACATTACCTGAGACAAAGATATGATGCGACGTACAAACGCAGGATAATTTCCACCTACGACAATGAAAATGGAAAAATTACGGGTTTTCTTCCGAAATCTTCTGCCGAGCCTGGTTTTCGGTTTCGCGTAGTTTCAAATCTGATACTCGTAGTACAGAGGAAAATACAATCAGTTATTGTGACTGCGTCACACTCAATTTCATGTCGTCGGTAAAATCTACTTGCGATCTCCATTGTAGAGGATTCGAACACTGGAAGGATTGGCTTTCATGTAACAACACAGGCAACAAATGCTTGTGAGCGGGTTGGGTTCGGAAAGTGCTGTGGTAAAAATGCCGTTGTTTTCCCGTCAAAAAAGCTTGTCAAGATCCACAGAGCAAATATCGACGTAATTTTTTGGATTCTTTACGATATCAGCGTAATTCTATCATCCTCACAATACCTAATATTTTTTGACCCAAAATAATTGTGACTCAAAACCCAAATCAAACGGGAACCCCTCTGCGTTCGAAGAGAGGGTAATGTCTGAAGCCAACCTTCTTCCATACGCTTTCGCATATGACAATGCCCATGGAGGGATTGAGCGAATTTCATTGCTGTGCGCATACATCCCATGGGGGTTTCTTCTGATCAGTCTCCTTGCAAGCACCGCGGAGCGCCATTTCGTCCCGCAGCTGGAGTGGATGAGCGAGTATCTCCGCCTCCGACCCGAGGTACCCATCGTATTAAATTGTGATTTCCACATCTTTCATTATTTTGTTTTCCATTACTGAATGATGCCGAAACATTCGGATAAATACCTCTAACAAAAAAGGTGGCTGGGATCACACTACTAGCATTAGGGAATGGCGCCCCCGATGTATTCACCGCGCTTGCAGGTATATCTGGGGCGAACGACTTCGGATTGGCAGTCGGATCCCTATTGGGTGCCTCGACATTCATTAGCACCGTTGTGTTGGGGGCCGTATTGCTGAGCGCGGGACAACAACAGAGGCCATCATCATCACAACGAGGGGCAGGCTCTCAGTACCAGCCTCTGGAGAGTAAGGAAGAAGAATATGGTGATGAAGTGGGTGGAATCTTACCTAGTACGACAGAAAGGGTAGGAATTAACGAACTTATGAATACCTAACGATTTCATTTCCTCCCTTCCTCCCCTTCTCTCTCTCACTCGCTACAACACATGCATCGATGCTTCTATTTAGCAGAATCCTGTGCGTGCACATTAGAGTTCATGACGCACACTCGCAAACATCACTTGTAATCACTCGAAAAGGGAAGCGAAGGGAGCAAGAGGAAGAGCTTAAAGCCGAAAGCAATTAGCATTGGAGGGGAAAGCATCCACATTACTACTGAAATGGTACTCCTCAAATCACAACAGCTGGAGGGGGAAAACGGCGATGATAAAGAGTCCAAAGAAGGAAGAGAAGAGGTCCCAGAGCTACACGATTCTTATTGTCACCATCTTCCTCAGTCGCAGACAATATCGCACGTCGAAGTGAGCTCCAAGTCATTTTCCCGGGACTTGATCGCCTACTTCGTCGCAACGACGGCAATCCTCGCGATTTCGGTCGATGGCACCATATACCTCTGGGAAGCATTGGCTCTCCTCGTCGTGTATGGCGGCTATGTTTTGATAGTCGTCTGGTGGTCAGAACGCCTTTCGGGGCAGCACGAGACTCAACATCGCCAGCAGGAAGCCGAGCATCATCAGCAGCTCCGAGAGTGCCTCATCAACGAAGAAGCGCCATCATCCCAGCTTGCCAAAGATGGCGACGGCGTTGGTAATGCTGAAGGGAGGCGGGCATGCTTCTGCAGCAGATAACGTGTCGAAATTGAGTGGTGCTGGGAAGGATTGTTCGCGACGTTTACGTCTGCACATAGATGAGATTGACTGACGCATACACATGCGCACGCGCGCAACAGCGCACCGTAGTGCCCGTACATGATTCACGTTACTCTTGTTTTTCTTTCTTTCTTCTTTCTCCTTCTCCTCCTTCTTCTTTTTCTTCTTCTGACTATCCCCATTTTCTCTAATAGATGTTACATTTCCTAACCTCTATTAGGCGGTTTGGACGCCATCACCCCGCACGGCCATTACGGTGATCAGAAGCAGCACCATCGCAGCACTGCGGTTCATCCAGACGAAGAAGGAGGAGGAGGAGGAGGATTCTGCAATCTTGAAGGGATTGCACCTCCCTCATGTGCTCGCAGCTCTAACCCCTCCTCCTCCTCCTGCGCATGTGTATGCGTCAGTCAATCTCATCTATGTGCAGACGTA
>ADNK01001558.1:12500-14995 GCA_000320545.1 Bigelowiella natans CCMP2755 | reverse complement strand
GGATAACTGCGTTTTGCGATGACAACTACAGCAACAACGCTCTCGACCCCGTCGCTGTGGATGTCACCGTAGGAGACACGAAGCTATTCAATGTCCACCCCCCTCTCCCCCTTCCTCGCAGCTTTTGCTACTACTCTAAGCAGCAAGAATGTGCATATAGCTATTGACGACAGGACATCTGATTCGGATGGCTATAGCGGTATTGTACACTCACCACATTTATCCCGATAAAATTACTATCATATTATCACACTGTATTTGTGCAGTACCCCCCAATCCAACCTCACCGTTCCCCCTCCCCCCCTGCCCTTCCCGTCGCAAGCACGCATTGAGAAACACCTATTTACTCACTGATTCTCGGAAACTTTTCCCTGCACAACTTAGACCTGCCATCCCCCCCTCCACCAAGAAACCACCTCCTCCGCCAAGTCACATCCCTAAGCGACACAAATTCAGAGGTTGGGAGCCCATCTAGTCCCCATCATTATAATAGCGGCCTCCCCCACACAGCGAACGCGCCCCCACCCAACCACCTACTCAATCAAATCACTTCGATTTCATCTCTGGAGGGCGACTCGGGCCAAGATACTAACATAGTCAATGATGGCGTTGGCCGAGGGGGAGGGGTGAATGAGACCACGAATCCACCGCCTTTTCCAAAGAAATCGGTGTCAGCGCCCGCGTCTTTTCTTCAGACAAAGGGGCCGGAAGGGTAATACCTTTCACCGAAGCGAAGTTCTATTTAACATTTCGACATGCACCTGCACACTCGCGCGCGCGGTCGCGCTCAAGTATTGGCACACACACATGCACACACACACACATGCACACACACACATGCACACACACACATGCACACACACACACACATGCACACACACACATTATGCATAATATTTATATATATATATATATATATATATATATATATATATATATATACATTAGATGTACATTTCTCTTTGCGTGTTTGCGGTTTTGGGCATGTTGCTAATTCAGAGCTGTCCCCGTGAGAGTTTGGGGGGAGAGGGCAGGGCCTCCGGAGCCTCGGTCCCCTCAGACAGAGATCAGAAAGCAGAAAAGTAGCAATATACAAGATTCATCACGAGCAGCAGCCAATAGAAAGGTCATGGACGAATGCCGTTCAAATAAAGGATGTCTTGCGATTGAGCATTTCCTATATAAAAACCATATTATTGTCTGAGATCACAGCTGCTGCTAAGATTTTTAGATCTTGCGATACAGCCTATGCGCCTCGCGATTGTTGCATTTGCCGTCTATCATAATCGTGTCCTTGCTTTGTGTCTGTTTACATGTCAAATGACTACCGCACAGGCCGCGTCGATGATGGATGCTCGAAAGTTCAGAGACCCCATTTTAAAGGCTGCCAGCACAATAAGGTTGAATGATTCGGGTTGTTGTTTATGCAAGTACGTGTAGTTTGTATTGTCCCTTGCTATTTGTAGATAAAGGTGAGAGAGAAAGAGAGAGAGAGAGAGAGAGAAAGCGGCACGTAAAACTGAAAATGTTGTGCTTTTATCATAATCTTCCTGAAGATGGGAACCGAAAGCAGACACCGCTCAATCGCGCAGCTACATATCCTACCGTGAGGCCGCGACAGACTACAAGAGATATCTGGTAATAAAGCAGCAGCCGATGGATTTCGCTTTGGAGCTTGGAAATACTTTACTTTCTTGACGTGTAGTTGTCTAGTTCTTTGATCGTTTTTCAAGTCCTCTCTCCCCATTATTCAAGCACACATACACACACACACACGCGCGCGCGCGCATGCATATGCTAATAAGTTGTGTTGTTGCGGAATCCATGCCTCCTCCTAGGCGGCGATGGAAACAATAGAGATGGAAGAGGTAGAAAGGGAGAGGACGGCGCTATTCTTTCATTACATGCAGAACTACTTCAAGACTGATGACGGCAAAGTAGAGCGATCTGGCGTCACGGTGAGAATTAGCACCTAGCTGGGGAGAGGAGGAGCAAGTGTAGAATCCAGGGATTGCTACCAAATGCATTTCTCAACTTCATAGCAGCGGCATCTTGGAGAGTGGAGAATGGATGTTTCCTTGTTTTTACGGTGTATGATGCTGTAGTACACCTTTAAACGCACATGAGGGCTATTTGAGTGTTTGTGTGTATGTTTGTGTGTGTGCGTGTCTATGTGTGTGTGTGTGTGTGTATGCGGATTATATACAGTTTGATATTTTTACCACCTTCTATTCCTACGACGCAGATCTATGAGCCAGTGAACGCCAACACAGTCAACCTGATGGTTAAGGTAGAGACCTTCTCCAACTGAGGGGGAAAAAGCGTGTAGAGTTGATGTGTTCTTTCGTCATTAGTCCTCGACTCTTCTCTCTGTGGGAGCGGAAAAGGCCGCCGCCTTCTTGACGGTCTCAGAGGTCATCATCCATCGCCGCAGATGCCACGCACGTCGCCTTGATACGATTTAAACCAATGACCCAGGCCGCATTATAGCGGCT
>ADNK01001558.1:0-7500 GCA_000320545.1 Bigelowiella natans CCMP2755 | reverse complement strand
ATAATTAACAATGATTAACGAAGAATGCGGGGCATGCGGACCTGATGGCGAGGTCCGATCTAGCATTGGTGTACCAATAACATCAAAGCAGCTTATACTTTTTGTGCTGCCTGCTGTACAAAATGATGCTGGCATCGTTATATGACGCGATTTCCAAAGCACCATGGCTAGATGGAGTCGTAGAGATCGATCACAATGATGCAGACACAAATTCTGGATGACAGAATAATTTTATAAGTGATCACATGGCAGCAATAATTTATTGGTGCGTGATGCGTTTTGGCGCTCACTAGTTCATGCATGCACCGCGATATGCGAGCCTCGCCTTTTCGTGCACAACATGCTAGTATGGACCATTAAATGCGTAGCCATATGCAGCATATGCGATGCATGCAGCACACGCGCGCGCATGTGATAAAATAACAGACATAGTAATAGCATACATAATTAAATTGGCTCCCTATGAATGGCAGTCGCTTAGCTTAATGCTATGTGAGACGGATGTGATGAAGAATCAAATTTTTTCAATGGTCATCCTGATGTAGCTGTGCAATGCAGCGGCTACAGCGCTAATGTTGCATCTGTTGGTTTCTGCCACAATGTGTTTCATGCATTTGAAAGCGTCCTCATGCGACCGATGTTGCCGCGCACTGCGCGCAGCAGTTCTGGATTCAATTTCAGCCTTTGTCAACCGGTTCGTGTCGTCGTTGCGATTCATGATCGCGCGCATTTGATTGCGCAATCTGATTTGTTCTCGACCATGTGTTGGACATTGCAGGAGATGATCCATGTCCTTCAGGATGCCACATGCATCGCACGTGGCATCTTCCTCTGTGCATTGTCCACGTGACAGCATGAATTTGCCAAGATTGCCGACACCACAGATGGCGCGCATCCATGATGTAGCAACACTTGGAAGTTTCAGTTTGATGCCGGTGATCGAAGATGACGGGAGGAAACCAAGATTCTTGAGATGCACAGCGCGCAATGAATCATTGGACCATTCCTCTTCGAATTCGTTGAAAGCACAAGATTTCATCACCTTGTGATGTTTTTTCAGTTCTTTTTTCAGCGCCTCTGTTGTCGCCAAAACGGTGGGCAATTCGTCACCTAACAAGTCGTCAGTGATCGATTTGAGCCGTCGAAACAAGGATGCTTTGTTCCACGTGTGTGTGGGCACATCAATCCACGATGTGCCATCCAACATTTTTCGATTTTCAATGATGAAGCCATAACTGCTCCAATCATTTATTCCCTCATGGATTTGAGGACCGCTGCCTGTGTCGATCCATGCGTTAGTGCGTAACCATGATTTAGCACACTGCACTTTAGTTTGATATCGGGGTGGCAACGTGCCAGTGAGGACGTGGGGGACGTCGTTGGAGATGGATCCAGGTAATCCCAACACACGTTTCAGGGTTTGGGATTCCATGGAATCCATCTGTTTTATTCGTATGTTTCTTCGTGATCTCCATATTGGAGCAGCGTATCTGCTGGATGCAAGGAACCATGATTTGTAAAATTTCAGTCTGACGTTTAGCGGTACAAGGTGTCTGGAATAACACAACCTTAACAAAAACCTTCGCTTCTTTTGCAATCTCAGGTGAGAAGCAAGAGCATGTTTTTCAAAGGTTAATTTGTTGTCGAAGATTAGTCCGAGACATCTGCCGCTGTCGACTCTTTTTATTTTTCCTTGGAGATTGAGAGAGATGTTCCAGGAGGTTTGGTGTCGGTGGGCTTTATTTCTTTTGTCAATTATAAGGTACCCGCTCTTGTCCCCATTGAATCGCATCCGCCATTTCATGCACCAGTCCGTCATTTGGTTTAGGTCGGCCTGGATATCATCTTGCATTTTCCCCCATCGGTTTGGCGAAAACAATTTGTAGGGGGTAACGTCGTCACAGTATATTTGGAAATCTGTGTTGGTAATATGTTCGTAAATGTCGTAATAGGTTATGAAAAGGAAACAGCTGAGAGATGATCCTTCGGGGACGCCGCTCCCAAGGTTCATGTGCTCAGAGAGAGTATTGCCAAATCTGAATCTGGCGGTACGATCTCTGAGCCAGTCGTCGATCCACAGCAATAGCGAGCCTCGTATTCCGTATTTGTCATGTAACTTGCGTATCATGCCGGAATGCCAGGCTTTTGGATAAGCTTTAGAGGCATCTGTAAACAACAGGATGGCTGCAAGCTTTTTGTTATATACTCCATCCTCGATTGACTGCGTCATCTTTGTGAGTGCAGTTTCGCAGGATCGATTTTTCATGAATGCATACTGATGTATGCTAATGTTTTTGGGGGGTATAGCTTCGCGGAGCCGTTGTTCTATTAGTTTGTCTTCTATTTTAGAAGCTATTTGTAGGAGAGAAATCGTTCTCCCGTTGAGAGGGGTGTTAAGTTCTTTGTTGGCCTTAGGGATGAGACAAAAAATGGCCGCCTTACGTGAGCCATCTCGGGTACCCCATCTATATGACATGTTGAATGTAGCTAACCACAGTTGATGGAGTTTCTTGCTTTTTTTCAACATGTTTAGGTGAACACCATCATCGCCAGGAGACTTGTACGGTGATGCTTTGTTGATCACGTTTCTTAGTTCATGCATAGAAAAATCTCTGTTGTATGAATTAACACTGTAGATCTTTTTGTCTTCATTTTTCCTGAAGGTATTTCTCCAGGCCTCAGTTTCAGCGTGAAAGGTTCGATTTTTCTTGTCTGACGGGTGTGGTTTGTAGATATGTTTCCATTTGGCAACACACACTTCACATTTTTTTTCTTCAGAGGTTTCGCCATCGAGTCCTCCGAATTTATCCCGCCCTCTGGATTTTTGGAATAATTTGTACAGCATTCTGGTATGATTCCCATTGTTGTATTTTTCGAAGCGAGACAAGAATAATTGCCATGCTTCGTACTGAAGGGTTTCGGTGGTTCGTTCAAGTTCGGCGTTGATTTCTTGGATCTTGGTTTCTAATAATTTTCTCTTCCGAAATTTCCTTTCGTGTTTCAAGGATCTAAATAATTTTTCTTGTTGATCTTTGATGGATTTATATTTTTTGTCGTTTTGGTATGGCTTGATTGGACTCCAACGTTGTCGTTTTTTTGGTGTGCAGCTATTAAAAGCTTTTCCGGTAAAGTCCCAGAACCAGCGTTCAAGCTTTTTTGCATCAGCCTCCGATTGAACGTTTAGTATGCGCTGGTGCAAGCGTTCGGTAATATTATTCAATTTTTCGTCAAATCGTTTTACATCGAATTTGTCGATGTCATATATCATTGGTGAAGTCTGTTGATGGATTGCCACAGGTTTTCCAAAGTGGATACCGAAATGGTCACTTGTCGTGGTGTTGGCCATCTGATATTCTATTTGGTGTGCGAAGTTTGAGGAGCACAGCACATGATCAAGTGTGCTTGTGTTTCCTTTTCTGAAATATGTGGCTTCCCCAGGGTTGACCATCATGATGTTGTTATCCGACAACCACTGGTGTAGGTATCTGCCACGTCTATCTTCTTGGTTTCGGACATCGTAGGTGGAGTGTTTAGCATTAGTGTCCCCCACGATGATGTATTTTTTCCATTTCTGTTTCCGAATGATGTTCATTATGAAATCTAATCTCTCTTTCAGATGTGAGATGTTTTGGTGTGGCTGGAGGTACACCATTATGACAGCATATTTTTCAATGCTGTGTATGAAAAAACTAATATCGTAATTGTTATCATCTATAGGTATATGAATTATATCTGTGTTCTTTTTTCTTAATCCAAAGCTCCCAGAGGAGCCGCTCGTCCGAATCACTTCGTATCCCGCTGGAGGATGCAGCCTCTCCGATTCTTTGAGGCGGCCTTCCCCAAACCAGGCGAGTTCGATGTTGTTGGTGGTTATCATTTCTTTTAACATATTATATCTTCTATTTATTCTTTGCCTGCCTTGTTCAGTTCCGTTTTTACTGCGTATGTTTTGGTAGTAGTAGGGGAGAGTCAAATGATTAACCATATTTACGTGTCCTTCTGTTTTCATATGCCCTGAATCGTAGGTAGCTGCCCTGATATGTGATTTGTGAATTCAGCAGTTTGGTGGCCTCTTCATGCGAGTGCACAAACAGCTGAAGTAGAGGGCCCTTGCCGAGAGGTTCTATTGCTGCGACTTTTACATCGATGTTGGTTTCGATTATCTGCTTGATGATTCCAATTCGTGTTGATTTTTCCTGCTCGTTAGGTCCCAGCCTTGGGCCTCTCAGAACTACAGAGTGCTTACTTGGCCTTGACTTAGCTGCTCTGACTGTGGTCACTAATCCAAAGAGTGAGGGAAGGAATGATCCTTGTCCTAACTGATGTTCGGTGTTAAGCAGATCCAGGTAAGCATCCATCTTAGATTCTCTGGAGCCTTTGAAGAACACTTTTAGGTGGGTTTTATTCCTAGATTTGAATTGGATTCCTTGAAAGTCCTTCCCATATTTCGCTTGGAAAGCTACGTGCATTTGGAATTCGTTCAATCCTAGTGCATCGATCAACTTTGGAGTTATTTTGGACAGGTTTTTCCCAATATCTGGAACATCTTTTTTTTCACTGGATGGGTTCAAATCCTCTACGTTCTTTCCGGCTAGGCATTTAGTCTCTTCTTCCTCGGTGTTAACTTCTGTCAGTGTGTCGCGGTTTTCATCCCTCGGATCTGCTGTGTTTGTTTCCTCACTTGTTGGTTCGTTGGCATGTTTTTTTTTGCCAGTGAGAACAGTGCGACATGGGTCGCCGGAGGCCATAATGGCGCCCCCCGCTTGCAGCATGGCTTTTTTGTCAAGTTCCAATATGAGCACGTTCTGTTTATACTTCCGGTTGTATTTCCTTTGATTCCTGGCGTGACTTTTTGGAACTTGCCAACTCTGGCTATTCTTTCGCTCAGCTAGTCTTTGTACTTCTGCTTCAGGATATTTATCTCGACCATGAGGTTCATCAGCGCGTGATGAGGTTGTGACACTAGCGTAAGTTCTCGAGGTCCGTTGCATCGAGGAGGGTTGAGCTTCCATTGTGCCATTCTTCTGATGTTCCTTGATATAAGTCAGTTCTTCTTCAAGTTTCAGTAATTTGTTTTTAAGCCCAGCGTTTTCCTCCTGCATGTCTTTTTGATCTTGCTGCAATTGTTGTTGTTTCTCATCAACTAACTGGACCATTGTGGTCAGCATTTCACACAATTTTTTCATTGTGTTCCACTGAGGAGTTTCTTTGCGTTCCATTGTTGCAGACAGTGTTGAAGTAACTTCGCGAAGGCATTGAGACAGATCATGACTTTTCCTATCAGAGCCACAGTCGTCATCATTGCATTCTGAATCGAGATCCAACGTTGCGTGTTGGTTCTTTTTGTGCTTTCTTCCCTTTTTGGGTGTCTGGTGCTTGTTGTTGCCACGCGCGCTGCGCGTGATCATCACGGTGGGCAATATTTCACTTGTGCGCGGCTATGAGTCCGTTTGAACAGTCTCTTAATGCTATGTATGTGCGTGCATGCAGGCTCTAGCTGTAAAATTACCCGTTCTGTATGAACAAAACAACCTAGTTAGCATATAAAAATACTTAGCTGGCAATACTATAGGATGGAATTTCATGGGCGACTCATGCTCATATGTTCAGGGTAATCGATGAATTGCATGCGTATGTTATTAGCATGCATGTATATGTAGATCATGTGTATCGTCGAGATCGATGTGCTTTGACTAATTGCGAAATCATTCACACATGGCGGCATTGGTAGAGGGAAAGCATCCGACGACGACGACGGTATAATAAGGCTGCTCGACCTGAGCTAGCTGACAGAATAAATTTTGATGCGTATTGACTGGGCGCTGCATCGTAAGACGGTGTTCTCCACGCGCGTCCATCGTCTCCTCATATTTGGACATTGTCGCATTGACTTATTTGTTAAAGCACTGCAGGGCCATCCCACAGTAACTTGCTGTGATGACGTAGAAGAGGATCTGCATGAGGTGCAAAGACGAAGAAAAGGGGTTTCGTGAGGCTTTTGAGCAGTGCCTTATCAGGCAGTGTGAGGGCTCATTCCTTACATTTTTGACTCTCGCACACAACCTGTCCGTTTAACACTCCCAACAGCACTTTACACATGCATACACATACACACATGCATGCATCAATGCTCACCAGAACGAGACACCCTAGGAAGAGCTTCACTTTCACATTCGCCCAGCACAAATTCCGCCTCAAATTGCGGCTTTGCATTCGGAATGCATCAGAACTAAATCTATCAAAGCAACAAGAGAGGGAGGAGGTGTTTGTCAAGCAAGAGTGCCACTTAAATGAAGCTGCTGGACATCGTCACTGTGGAGAAATATGCGCGTATTTGTGACCCCATGGCCTTTCGAATCAAAACACCACACACCATAGCGATGCGGTGGCCTATTTCGGCTGATACAAGTTTATCAGCGACTGCCCCGCATCATCGATTGCTCCTTATTATTTAGTATTGTTTCTCTAACGGGGGCTGCTATGCTTGCAATGGCTACTACCTCAAGCTTTCCGTCTTATCGACCAAAACCTCGATCTTTTCTCCCCGTTTCAAAACCTTCTCTGCATTGGAAAACACACACACGTCAGGAGCTGCGCGCCGTACACCAAGCAATGTTGTGCTCATCGGTAGTTTGCTAGTAAGATCGACGGCCGATATATATTCGTCGATGAGATTAAGGAATAAGAATCTTATACACACACACACAGAGAGAGAGAGAGAGAGAGAGAGAGAGATGCATATGCATATGCACACGCACACATATCATTGATAGTGATACTGATATTGGCACTAAAGTAGTAGAACCATCACCTCCCCCCCTTCCCCCCCGCTCCTTGCACTACCTATATTCTCCACCATTACGTCTTTCACCTCGGAGAGGCCTCGATGAATCCTGCTCATCTACTCAGCAAAAGCACCGAAACCATGCCAAGGGTGATGAAATTTCATGGAAATTGCTGCAACGAGAAAGACGCGCGCTATGTAGCTCTCCAGTCTTGAACAGACGAATGTCGTTCGCAAGGAACAATAAAAAAATAATACACCCCCGACCTCGCATTAACAACACCGTGCATAGGCCTTATATAACCCTCCCTACCTTTTCTACAGCCTTGGGATCCGCAAACTTGTGCATATATTTGGTCAAAATCGGGTTGAAATCGTCGTGATCGTCCTCCTCTCCCGTGTACTTATCGAAGAATGCGTCGCTGGATAATTGGAAAGGGGGGGGGGAGGAAGGGAATGTATGATATATAATAGAGCAATTTTCGTGCGTGTGTCGCTGCTCGGTGCGCTGGCACAGCCGCACCTTATTTGTTTGAGAAACATAAAAGGAATCTGCTTCCCGCATTCCTGCAAGATGGTAGGGAGGATACAAGGAAGAGAAAAGAACTCAGACAGAGGGGGGGGGGGGGGGGGGGGGTAAAGAGGTCATTTTCTATGTGATGTTCGCGTTAGAACAAATTTTCCAAGGGTTGCATCATGCGACGTGAAAAAAGATC
>ADNK01001559.1:0-27371 GCA_000320545.1 Bigelowiella natans CCMP2755 | reverse complement strand
TCTTCAAAGAATGGGAGGAATGCAAAACTTCGCTAATCTAATAAAACAAATGGACAGCATGGGTGGCATGAGTATGCACCCATCAGGCGGGGGGGGTCAAAAGAAATCAAGGCCTAAAAAGGGGCGGAGGCGGCCGTAATAGTTAGATAGTGGAGGAGCGTTTCGTAGATCTATGTATGAGAAAAATACTGAAAGTGTTCGCATATATGTTCTTCCTTCACACGACCCGTTGAATTGTGTAATGTTGGTAGCACACAATGTGAATTCATGATGATCTAGTGGTTTACGTGTGTTCATCAAACATTGCTATGCAGTGACGATGCGACCACACATGCTAGCATGCGTCGTTTGGGTGCTACTAGGCGACACATGTGTTTGTCTAGCTAGCTAGTGGTGCTGCGGCCCCGGCACTCCAGCACTTCCTGGCTAGCAGCTAGCTGACTTTCAGAGAACATGGGCTTGCTGGCTTGCAAGCTTGCTAGCTTGCACGCTGCACGCCAACCTGCGATCGTTGAGGCCCAATTGGCCAGCATCGCCAAATCGCACCAGCTAGCCACCTAGCCACAGCCAGAGGTGGCTCAGAACACTGAACGTCACTGAACACTGACGAACACGCGGCATTGCTAGATTGATGCAAAACTGTTGTTGTCTAGCTAGCTAGCTGTGCACGCAAGAATCACATGTGAGATGAGCTAGAAGCGTTCACATGTTGGCTGGGTTTTGCCTGTCTCCCATGTGGTTCGAGAGGTTCCACATGCCCTTGCGAATCACCAGAGAAGGTTGTGTCTGTGCACAGACTGGTGACATCAAGCAACAGGAAGGACAATGTCTGTGTCACAATTCTTGGGAAAAGATGATTGGAAAGTGAGTGTTCAAGATGGTGGAACTTGCTTGGTTTCTGGGAATCAAACGAGTAACAAAGACAAGATTGCAAGCGAGAAAGTGAAGCAACTGGAAAATCATCTTAAGTGTTGGAAAGGAAATTTGAAACACGAGTTGAAGAAGCGAGAGGAAGATGTGTCCAAATGTGAGACTCATTGAGGAAACTGGAGAATGAAATTGAAGATGGAGACAGCGAGGATGACGAAGGGTTGGATGGTGAGTGCGAGAAGCGAGACATAATCCGTGAAATCATGACACAGCGAAACATTTTGGGAAAACATCGCAAGAAAATCAAGGAAATCATCGATGTGTTGGAAGGAAGGAAAGTTGGTAGCAAATTGAGGGATGCTCGGGACATTTTGAATGGCCAGAAGAGTTTGGAAGTCGCTCATTAAGTGACGATGGAGCAATGTGCTTTCAAGCCAATGGACAAAAAATTTGTGCTGAAATGCAAATTCGGTGATGGGAAAATGTCAGTTGTGTCTCAGTTGAGCGATGAAAGTGTCACAGTGGATGGGATGTCCTTCAAAGGGCACAGCCTTTCCTGTTTGCGAAAGTGCGGGGACGAAGCAACTGTGATTGCGGTCGCCCAAGCGGAAATTCAGTTGTCGGATTCTGTTCAAACTCTGCACAACAAGACCACTGAAGAAATCGCACGACTCAGAAATGAACATGAGAAGGCAAACATCAACGACGAAGAAAGACAGCACAACCTAATCGCTGAGGAACTCAAAAGGAAGCGATTGATAGGCAGGATGAAAAAAGGAAAGCACAAAGCTGAGATGCTGGTGAGTGCCTACATCGTTGAGAGACTGGACGACCTCACAGTGGAGAAATCGGTGGACATTCGAACGCACATTGAAGAAAGAAGGAAGAAAGCAGAAGCACAAAGAAGGAAGAAAGAAGAAGAAGAAAGAAGGAGGCTACAAAACGAAGCTGAGAAAGAAGAAGCGGAAAGGAAACGAAAGGCAGAATCAGGAGAACTTTGCCGAGAAAACAAGTGCCAAGGCACACAATTTTGTGTTCTTTGCTCTGCCAACAAGTGTCCCAGAGATTGTGCTGAACGACACACTGGGGACTGGCATGAGATGGAGGAGCATGGACATCCGCCGCCGCATTGTTATAAATATGTGTACATGTGGAGTTGCTGTCGTTCAAAAGATAGGAACTCTACCCACTGTGAGGGGAAGTAGCAGATGCTCTCTTGCACAACGTTGTGTGCCGTTGGAAAAGTGTGCTTCGGTGGTTGAGCATGGCCATCTACAACTTCGCTCATTAGACAATTGTGGACTTTCATCAGTTTATCTCTCAGTTTGCGATGGAATTCAGGATTCAGTTCAGCTTTTAGTTCATCCATTACGAGGACGATTTCACCAAGTTCACCGTCAATGTCATGGATTTCACCTGCTGTGCTGCTCTCATTTGCTTGATTGACATCACTCACATTGATCTAACAGAGAGACAATTCTTCAAAAGGAAATCATGGTTGGATGTTTTTGTGTCTCATCACCAACAGGGTGCTGACAAGTCCTCACAACGAGTGTTGTTGAGGCTCTGCTGCATGCGAACGCCTGTCTCCCATGTGGTTCTGGCGCATGTGGATTTGATCAACGCTTTGTTCATTGTTCATTGTTCAATGTTCCCATGCTGCAACTGAACAATTGGCAACTGTGCATGATTGGCTCGCGCAACAGGCGCTGTGATGGACAAAGTCACACAGCTGCTGCACGTCGGTCACGTGAACATGCCAGCAACCCTTGTAGCGCGTACCACTACGCGGGCACAAGTCACGTGCGACAACAAAGGGGTTGTCGCGGATATAGAATATAGATAACGTAGATATTAATACAGCATAGGCACGTGGGTTCCGGCGGGACTCATGGCAGCACACCGGAAGTGTGCTGCCCCACGTGCGGCGGCATTCGCGAAAGCTTCGCGAATGATTACGCAGTGCACGATTTAATAAAAATATAATCTTTAATAAAAATAAACACAACTCTTCAAAAGGAAGCAAACGTGCCTTTCCCCCCCCCTGCCTACTTGTGCACGTAGCGCCTCGGCCTGTGAACACCTTACGCGCAACAACCTTTGGCTTCCACACACGGGAAACGATTTGACTAACAATGTCACAGCAGCTAGAAGAACAGCAGGACTTTGGCTCGCAGGCCGTGCAAGGGCACGAGCAGAAACAGGAAAGGAAGGGCGATACGGACGCTAAGGAAGGAGGAGGAACACCTCCACAGGCACCGCCGGGACCAGCACCCGGGATTAAGAAAGCAGATGCAGCAGCAGAGGCACTGGAGAACTTCTACGAGGCGGACGACGAGGACGTGGCCGCCGAAAGCAAGAAGGTCGTAATGGCATTACGAGCCTTGCGACCCAGGGCGAGCAACTACGCCAAACTGAAAGTATCGATAGAATACAAGTATCAGACACATGATGTTTGGGCAGCTATCATGCAGGACATCATGGATTACGAAGCAGACTTACCTCCAGAGTGGGCAGCTTTGTTTAGGAACGACGGGGGTCTGGGCGCCTCGCGGGGGACGACCCAGAGCACCGTCAAGCAGCAGCAGCCGGTACAGCGGAACACCCAGTTCATGTCTGTTAAAACAGCACCGGTTATGATAACGAAATACAACGGGAAAAGAGGTGAGGCAAGGAGGTGGTGGAAGAACGCTAGGAGTATACTCTGCGACTTTACCCCTAACCCCACCGAAAACGACAAGCTCAAATGGCTAGCTATAATAAAGCAAGCCATGGACCTTTACGAGACAGGCAGGACCCGGATCAGGCAGCTAGAGAAAATACACACTACAGTTAGTGGGCTACGAGACGTTGAGGCGATAATGAAGGCTTTTGTAAATGAACAGGATGCTAACTCCCTACCCCAGGCTATTAGAAAATACAGAGCAATGATGCAGCATGAGAGAGAACCTGTTAGAGACTTTGCCACGCGCTTCCAGGATATGATCGACGAACTACATGATTTTAATTACAACACAGGTGATGATCAGGCAAGGTTTGAAGAGTTCAAGTTAAAGATAAAGGAATCCACTTACGTTACGGAGAAAGGCTACACCACGATGGAGGCAGCAGTGCAGGCTATATCCCTACGCGAGCAGGAGCAGGACCGCAAGTTTACCAGCCCTAAGGTACCTGGCATAGGAAACATTAACGCTATTAAGCCGCAGCGAGACTGGTACAAGGACAGGGAAGGTAACCGACGTTGCGGATACTGCTCACGTAAAGGGAAACACACCGCTAAAGACTGCAGAGACAGGAAAGAAGGACGACCCAGGATGACGATCAGGCAGCTCAACGAACACTACGAGAAGTTAAAGAGAAAGAAAGGCAGAGGACAAGGATATAACAACAGCAAATGGCAAGGCAGCAACAACGGGAAGAACAATAAATATAAGAACAAAAAGCAGAACAGTATCAATGCTATACAGCAGCAGATAAACGGAATATTAGATCACCTTAAGCAGGCGCCGACGAAGACAGCAGTACCAGCAACGCAGGACCAAGACAAGCCCATGACCCTAGACGACATAAAGAACTTAGGAGTATGCAACATTAATGACGAAGACGCTAACAGGACTATCAAAGTTGCTATGACCAAGGTTAAAGTTAAAGACAGCTACGGAGACTACAAGAAACTACCTGCCCTTTGGGATAGTGGCAGCATGCCGAAGTCCTTCATAAGCCTAAGCACAGTAAGAAGGTTAGGACTATTGGATCAAGTGACTAAGAAAGAACGTAAATATGCTCAAGCAGACGGAAGCTCTTCCATGAAGACCGTCGGTGAGCTAATGCTAAAGCTACAGATACCTGGCAGCGACGCGGAGACCCAAATCAAGACCCGAGTAGCCATGACTTTATCCATGGAACTACTCCTCGGACAGGATGCCCTAGAAAAATTAGGGGGGATCATATCATTCTACAATCACAAGATATACTTTGCTAAGTTGCCAAAGAAGTCAGGCAGGACCATCAGCCAGAACATGATACGGCTTGACGAGTGGACCTCTGAGTCAAGCGTTAATGCGTTAGAGTTTATGGACCTAGCGGACAACAAGCTACCTACACCTACCGAGCTACGGAAGAAGAACCCCGGCAAGACCATCCGACAGATAACGGAGCTACTGGACAAGACCCCCCCAGCTGATGATTGGGATATCGACAAAGGCAAAAAGTACATTAATAAAATATTAAACGAGAAGTACTCTGACATCACCAAGCCGACGACGAAGCCCTCCAGCAAGCTTACCCCAGTAAAGATCGAGCTAAAGAAGGGATACGAAGAGTGCATCATCAATGACCCAGAACATAGGCGACCGGAAGCGGACTGGGAAAAGATAGAGTGGCAGATCAATGAATGGGCAAAGGAAGGGAAGATAGAGCCAAGCAACTCACCATGGAACGTGAGACATGTGCTAGCTAAGAAACCTACTTACCCTTTCTTCCGCCTGGCGCACAACTTCATCCGCCACAACCGAGTAATAAAGAGGATCCAGACACCTACACCAAGGATAGATGACGTTATTGAACACGTCATAGGATACAAATACTACTCTTCCCTAGATAAAAATGAATCATACATGCAGACACCCATCCACAAAACCTCCCGCCCCATTACCGCGTTCTCCAGCAGGCACAGGAAGTGGCACTTCGTCGTATTCCCTTACGGCCTAAGCATATCAGGGGATGCGTTCAGTAGTCAGAACTACAGGGCATACACACATGATGGGATGGCGTCTGTGTTGTGGGTGTTTGTGTTTGTGTATGTGGATGATGACATAATATGTACCAACACAGTCGTCGCTCAGATCTTCCTCCTGGAAAATATATTTATTAGGTTTGCACACTTCGGTTTTACTATTAGACTGCAGAAGTGTACATTCCTAGCTACAAGAATCAAGTGGTGTGGATATTACCTGGAGCAAGGCCGCATCACCCCAAACCCCGAGAAAGTAGCAGCACTACAGCAAGCCCCTAAACCTAAGAATGCAAAGGAGTTAAAGTCATTCTTGCAGACTGCAGCTTGGATACTACGT
This sequence comes from Bigelowiella natans CCMP2755, assembly GCA_000320545.1. NCBI lineage: Eukaryota > Cercozoa > Chlorarachniophyceae > Bigelowiella > Bigelowiella natans. The sequence continues at coordinate 21,429 of ADNK01001559.1, read as the reverse complement.
AGGTTCTCCCCTACCTACGCTAGGACTGCAGCTGCTTTTACTACTGCTTACCGGAAGGAGAACTCTGTAGGCCTCAGCTTCGCTAAGGTGTGGGCCAAGGCTGGCCTTGATGCCCACTTCGATAACCTAATAAAGTTATGCAGCAACACCCTATTGAATGCTAAGCTAGACACTACTAGACCAGCTACCCTATGGACAGACTGGTCTAAGCTAGGTATGGCTGCTGTACTTACCCAAGACCAGCAGATCATACGGGTGTGGGGCAGGGCCTGCACAGCAGCTGAGGCCAAGTACAGCCCTACAAAAGGAGAGTATAAAGCCATGACTGAGGCGCAGAGGAAACTAAGATACTACCTGCTGTCGGTGCCCAGCTTCACCTTAATGACTGACCACAAGCCCCTCCTAGGCATCGACCGCAAGCTCGAAGCGCCTAACGATGAGTATGCAGCTATGAGGGCGGACACGGAAGAGTTTAGGGACAAGAGGACAGTGGTCTACGCACCAGGAGACAAGCAGCTTGCTGACTATTTCAGCAGGCTGTTCGAAAAGAAAGTCCCTACCCAGGTCACCCCTATGGTTAACGCGATTACCTTCGAGGACGGCGACTTCCTGCCTGAGCCAGAGGAGCTCCAGCACCTTCAAGAACACCTGGATAAATACAAACACAAGCATGAGGTACTTAGTGATAGGATATATGTATACACTAATAATGTTAGGCGTACCTACGTGCCACGGCGGACCAGGGGAGCCCTTCTCTTTACCGCCCATGGACCTGCACACGTAGGAGAAAACCATATCACTGCTCTACTCTACCATTACTACTGGCCCTACAAGCTAAAAGAGATAAGGACATACCTGCGTGGCTGCAGGTGCTCCAGCTTGAAGGCGGCAGGCGTCGCCACCAAGGAGTCCAGCAAGAGCCGTGCATCTAAGAAAATCAAAGCAAGGAACTTCTTAGATATCGTGCAAATTGATGTTTATAAGTACGATGGCTATCACTACCTTACCTTCGTTGATGTGGCCACTGGAAAGTGCTGGGTTAAAAAGATTATCAAGGTCAACGTTGCTAAGAAGAACAAAGGCTTATATAAGCAGAGGCTTACTAACTGCTACCGTACCTGGGAGTCTGAGCTCCAGGCTATCCCTGATGAAGTTAGCATAAACAAGATACCAAAGAAGTTACATGTGGATAATGAGACCTCTCTTCTACAGCTACCACACCCTAATATTGATGCCTCACCTGTATACTATGCCCAGTCCAACTCCAAGGTAGAGCGACTCCACCGCACCTTGGCCAACCTAAGCAGGATAAATAGCACCACACCAGACAAGATACAAGGGTTAGTAAACGACACCTTCACGTCTGGGGGAGGTATCAAGGATAAGGAGAGGGAAGAAGGCGACGACAACGACGACGATACCGAGAGCGAAGACGAGAAGGTCCCGTACGATGGCCGAGTTCTAAAGGAAGGACAGTATGTTAGGGCCAAGGTAAATCTGAGATCGAGAAATAAACAAGACCCCTTCTGGGGTGGCGTTGCAAAGGTTACCGAGAGGAAGGGGAGGAAGCAGTACTACATCTATGATGGGAACAGGGTCACCTTGCGCCACATCAGTCACCTAAAGAATTATGATATCGGTGAGAAGCTCCTAGAGGATGTTAAAGTAAACCCTACTGTGTGGGAGCGAGCAATGCCTTGTTTAGGACCCCGACCTAAGTTCGATGTGGAATATGGAAACAATAAGGTCAGGGTGAACGACGATTGGCGCATGAAGATTGTCTATCTAGGCTACCCTGGATTACGAAATATGGAGAGGGTAGCTATGAAAATAAAGGACGGAAAATATCAGCTACTCTACCTAGCTGTTCCCGACTTACCCTTTGAGCACTGGTATAAGGTCCTGGGGGACCTTGATGCAGAGGGCTGGTATGGACACGAACCTAAGGACGAAGGTGAGTTCTGGGTAAGCGACAAAGGAGATAAGGTTAGAGAGGAATCTATTACCTGGTGGTTGGTGAAGTTCCGAAAGCGATGAAGGTCTAAGGGAATAAGGAAGGAAGGAAGGAGCAACGTGACTTGGGGGAGGTGTAGCGCGTACCACTACGCGGGCACAAGTCACGTGCGACAACAAAGGGGTTGTCGCGGATATAGAATATAGATAACGTAGATATTAATACAGCATAGGCACGTGGGTTCCGGCGGGACTCATGGCAGCACACCGGAAGTGTGCTGCCCCACGTGCGGCGGCATTCGCGAAAGCTTCGCGAATGATTACGCAGTGCACGATTTAATAAAAATATAATCTTTAATAAAAATAAACACAACTCTTCAAAAGGAAGCAAACGTGCCTTTCCCCCCCCCTGCCTACTTGTGCACGTAGCGCCTCGGCCTGTGAACACCTTACGCGCAACACCCTCAGTTGAGGCATCGTCGGAACCCAATCGGCCAATCTCGGATTCCAAACTTAAATGTGCTCCAGCCCTTAAAAAATAAAACCCGATTCCGAAATCGCAGTCTATTTCATGACAATATGAGGGAGAACCAAGGATATTCCGACATTAATGGAGATTCGAGCGACAAATTTCTGCACACTTAAATCTGAACATGGCCTCCCAAGCCCCCCCCTCAACGACTGTCAGCGTCCCCAAGGCCTTCCTCGACCAGCTGGAGACCTTGAGCTCAGTTCTCAACACTGGACTCAAAAGGTGTTGTTATTTCCAAGAACATGCCCGACTTCCTGAACCCCCGATGTTATTTGAATAGAAGAAGACTTAAAAAGATAAAATTGGTTGCTGATGCCCTTTCTTGGTTACTTTGATGGTTTGCAGCCTAAAAGAGGGGTCAAAAAAGGGAGAATCGAAGGAGCTCGATGGCCCGATCTCGGTTGAGAGAAAAGTGTCCGATGGTCCCTCGAAAGGCGTCACGGCGGAGGAAGTCAAGCAGGTCAGGGGAGATCGAAGTATGCTAGTAATGATCATAGTATGGGTGTTGAGGGTGATAAAATGGACATTGTACCAGTAATGATAGTACTGGGCATAATGCTGTGCGGAGGTCGTAACTCTTAGCTACGTCAGGGAGCGCATCTCCCGCTTGCGTTACCAGTTAAAATTCCCCAGCTTAGAATTCAACACACGTCGTTGTGTTGTTTGCATGATTCTAGGTCGCTGACACTCTACCGCCAGCTTGGGCAGGAAATCTCAAGACAATCCTCTTCACACAGCAGAAAATTGAGGCCAGGCAAGTTCGCTGTTGATGCCATTTTTCTCCCAGTTATTTATAGCGACGATGCCTGAGAGAAACAATGAAAATATTCACGTTCTGGTCAGGCTGAAGGAAATGGCAGCTGAGATATCTCATGACTATCGTGGCAAGGAGGTGGGAAATATGCACTTGCATCGCGGGGGAATGGAGCACTAAAACTAAAAGGCTGCAAGTTCGTCAAACGTGTCGTGTCTACGCGTTTGAAGATCGTATATCCGCGTGGCTCTTTCTGCAGTCCGTCGTTGTCCACATCGTCCTTGATTCGACTCTGTTTGAACGATCAGATCTTGGCTGTTGGTCTCTTGACAGGCTGCATCATGTTCCAGATGAACCTCCTGAAATACCTCACAGTCCCCTACAAGATCGGTGGGCGATGCCTTTCAGACCGATGATGATGATGTTGTTGATAAAACATGGTAGCTGCGCTCGTGGCAGCGAATCTTGTGTTGCCCAAACTCTCAAAGCGCGCCTCAAGCCAGACTGCTTCCTGCCCTAACCAAATAATCCACATTCATATTCTTTATTACGTTCAATTCAATGCAATAATTTCAATCCAATCATCTATTGACAATATGGTGTGTGTTCTTCTCTTCCTCCTATTTGCCCCCGCCTCCCCCTTCCGCCCCCCGTATGTTTGTTAAAACGTTCCCGCTGTCTTTCCAGACTTCATAGAGGTTAAATAGCATTATTCTATAACGCAGCGACGGCACTTCTCTTGTACCCAAAAAAATGCGAGAACAACTCTGTACGAATCTTATGGTTATCTCTCTCTCTACTCTCTTTCTCTCTCTCCCGTATCTCCCCTCCTCTTCCTGATCGCCACCCTCCCGACAAAGGTGTCTTCTTATGGATCCGGAACTACAAGCTCCGGCAATGTGAAGATGAAGAAAGACTTGAGTAATAATAGCAGCGGCACTTGGATATCAACCGATGATGATGGAGCTGATGCTGATGTTGTATGGGATTTGTTGGTGGAAAGCTTCATAGATTAGCCATTCCTTGAGAAGATTAGGGTTGAAGAGTCCTGGTCACACACAACTCATATATTTGTGCCTTGTGATAATGCGATTCGCGGCCCCACAGGGCGAGAATCATCACCGTATTCTTCACCGAAACTTGGAACATAGTGTTTAGGATTGACTCCCCTTTAATTATTGCCGTCACATAGCGATACAATTCTTCAATTTCACCCGTTCTATTCCCTTCCCTCCTCTTTGCTCTGCCCCCTCTCTTGAATATGATTTTCAGGCAAAGATCCAAACAACCAACACATTCTTATCACCGAGGACTTAATCGACACTGGTAGAAACAGGAGCGGTGAGGGGGAAAGGGGGAAAGTTGTGATTTTTGTGTTTTTCCCGGTGAATCGCGGCGTGCGTGCCGTGAATAGAATCATTTTTGCAAACACGGTCTTATGGGAATGATGTCATTGTTACGATTTTTGGCTTGCAACGTGCTGAATGACCGCATGCTCAGACGGCCATTCGCTGTCTGGCCAGGCGTTCTTTTGTTTGCCTCACTGGAAATTGTATTGATCCCCTTCCTCATCATCGTTGCCATCGTGCTCACCATCAAACCTCTAGGACGGACGTTGAAGTTCATCTCGAAATACTTCACGGATAAGAAGTGCTCGTCTTTCAAGATAGCCTGTCTGCTCAGTAATACTCGAGCAACCTTGAATCAAACTTTCAAACGCTCTTGCCTGCCCCACCGCCTCACAGCGAAAATAGCTTAAAACAACAGCTAAAACAGTCGTGAAGAGGAGGGGCTGTTGTACGACAAAATGAATATATTCTCACCGCAAGAAAGATATGTAGCTCAGCGTTTTGTTTTAAGAATTGAAGTCATCCGTGAGATGGGACGCTGATGTGTGATGTTTATGCTCTGCGCCAAGAATTATCTTGGAACCGTTCTCCATCACGAATTCCTTGAGCTTACTGATATATATTTTATATATATCGATGAACGTCAGGCAAGAAAGCAAGGCGTGTGAACGATCTCAAGGTTGTTGCAGCAGCAGCAGCAGCCGCAGATTTCGAGTGAATAATACGCAGCTTCATGCACATGTGGTTCTTACCGAGGCCTACGCCGACGAAAGAATAGTTGACATTTGCCATGCGACAATGCCAAATTAGCAAGTATTCGCACAGCGAAACTGATATTGGTATTCACCAGAATCTCTGCCTTTCTTTTAGGCGCATACGTGCCCTCCCCCCCCCAACCCCCCCTCTCTCTATCGTGTGTGTATATATCTAAGATAGGCCTCTTTCGATCCTATATTTGCCTCTCCCCTTCATAGGTTGATTATTGCGGATTTGACTGCCCAGACGAATTTGTCGTAGGCTATGGCATGGATTTCGCAGGTAATGGTAGCACAGAACAAGCCCAAAACAAAGAAACTACCTCGAGTTTGAATATGGAAATCAGTGCACACCAAACGAAGCGTTTGAAAGACTCCCAAACTAATTTGGCAAAATGTTGCTTTAAATCTTTTACCATCAAACACTGTTTAATTTTCAATTCACATAATATGTGTGTGTATATATATATATATATTTATTTATTTATTTATATACATATATATCCTTAAAGTGTTCATTTTATTCGGGCCTCAATTTTTACGTAAGAGATCTCGATACGCAAGCAGATTAGTGTTTTAACAAGATGTCAACCCTATCCACGCCAAAACAGGACATTACCGCTGTTTGCCGTTCGTGGGCGTGCTCAAAGAAGAAGCTTTCAGTGGAAAATAAGGGAAAGTGCTATTGCGATCTGCACGATAACTGTGCACCGCACACCACGACGTCGTATGCATGTTACGCGTACCGAGTTGTTGGCTTTGAGCGGGCAGTTACGAAATGTAAGAGCTTCCACTTCAAGTGTTTATTACGATCAGTATCTATACTTGTCTTCATTCTCAACAAACCAGCATCCGATGGTGCTATAACGAGCTATCTCCACCTTCAACAAGGAGAATGTGTCTTTAGTTTAATTAGATGTGTCTAAACGTTCGATTGTTGCATCGTATAGCATCGCCATATCTCAAGATCTGAATCCATTGTGGTGTGTCGGAGCGCGCCTCATGCTACTAGCTAGCTAGCTAGCTAGGCTAACATGTCTAGATCTAGCTAGCTAGATGGCTACACATATCTGTTATGCTTGCAAGCTTGCTAGCTTGGCCAGGCATTCAGGCTATCTACATGCGCAGCTCTAGAGCTAGTCAGCTAGACAGACTGGATGTTGCATGCCAATGATACTTGTCGTTTTCGCGCATTTCTAAATGTGCAGGCTAGCTAGCTAGCTAGCTAGCAAGATCCATTTCTGACATCTAGCTATCTAGCTATAGCTAGCTAGCTCTAGAGCTAGCTAACTCTATGGAGGTCTAGAGCTATATCATAGGTAAATCTAGAGAGGTCTAGCTCTAGATCTGTTCTAGGTTACCCCGCGTGTCCATCTAGACACATGTAGATGCCGTCTGTACAAGTGTGATGCTATGGTGAATGCATACATTCTAGTATTCATGATCAATCGCTTGTTAAAATGAACCCGCCGCGCATGCTAACATAGCTAGATACCACGCGACGTCTGTATATACAAATGCAAGCATCTATTTTTTGATTTAAACAATTGTACGTGTACACCAAATGACAGAACGGACCGCATGTTCCTCAGTAGCAGCTACGTCACACTACGTGAACACTGTATAATCATCCACCGTATTTGAATCAAAAAGGACCATTAGATAAAGACCGATGACGACCATAAGGATAATGATTAACCCATTTGTTCTGTAATGCAAACGTAACAATAATACTTCACATTATGGATTAATTTTAGACAATATATATGGATGCTGAATGAAACTTTACCGATTTGAAGCCTTAACGGACATTTTGGCAGATACAACAGCAGTATTAATAGAGTGAATTATATTCTCCTTTACACATAAACTACGTGAGAACGATATTTACATATCAATTACATAATATCGAAACGTACCTCGTCCTGGCAATGAATCAGCCTCGATCTCAGTGGAAACTTCAACTCGTCAAACCTTTTGTTCAAAACTTTCAAATCTGACATATGCTCATGGTACTCTTTGATGTTAATTTCATTTTCACGGCGGACTTCATTGATAACAGCTTGTCTGATTCTAAGTTCTACTTCCTTCCGCATTGACTCTTTATTATTACGAATCCTAGCTTCTATTTCTTGGTTCATCTTTGCCTCAATTTTCCTATTAAACTCTACTTCGATTTGCTTCCGAATATCTTCCTCTTTTCTCATTCGGACTTCAACTTCCATTTTCGCTTTCTCTTCAATCTCACTCCGAACTTCTTCCTCGATTTGTTTACGGATCTCTTTCTCCTTTGTCTGTCGGATTTCTTCTTCAATTTCTTTAATCATCTTCTCCTTACTTTGCTTTCGAATCTCTCCTTCGATTTGTTTACGAATATCTCCTTCCTGTTTCTGCCGGATTTCCATTTCTATTTCTTTTCGAATCTGGTCTTCTTTTTCCTTTGTGTCATTATTTTCTAGAGACTCGTTGGTTGTTGTTAGAGTTTCCTCTTCACTTAAAGATGTGCCAGATCCTTGGGAAAGCTCGTCGCTGAATTCGCCGCTGTTCAAAGGGCTAGCCTCAAACACAGTATCCTTCTCTGCTTCTTTTTGGTTTAGCTTACGGTAAACTTCAACGGTTTCTGTAGCTTGCTTCAATTGAAGTTTCAACCTACGATTCTCCAGAGTGATTTTGTCCTTTTCTTTTTCGGTACTCAATAGTTCTGCCTCAATCCTTTGGATTCGCATTCGATAATGTGTACTTTCATTATTTTCATGGAAACGTATTTTGCTAGGTTTATGATCCGACAGATTGTTTTCATAACGTACTTTTTTCCCTACTACAGTATTTGTCAGCTTCCTTGCCATTCTAATATCAGGTTCTTTCGGCTCCCGACGAAGACACTTGTCAAAATCGTAAAATTCATTGCTATCCTGGCTATTTCCACGCTTATTATTTCCTGAAAATACATGATTTTCAAAATTACAGGCTTGTGTGGCAGCTCTAGCACTAAGAGCCAGCGTCGGCCGTGCGGTTTGGATTTGTTGGGATGCTTCTACCATCGACAACTTTTCCGTTTGAATCAAATAAGCGATTGCATAAGTAGCAGTGGCTGAATCTACAGAGTGGCCAACAAGAATGGTGGCGTTGCGATCGTAGTCGGCAGCGTTCACGAAGTTCCAAACCAGATTTGCAGAATTCTCAAACGAAACTGGAAGGGGCTCCATTCTCATGTAATCAAATTCATCTGGGTAAAATGTGTACACTCCCTTATATTTCGTCACTAAAACCACCCGCTTAATTCGTAAGCTCCTCATGATCTCAACATTTTTGCTGTCTTCAAGACTTCCGAGAAATAATCTAGCAGGAACAACCACTGTTGGAATAGAAAGTGGGACGTCAAAATATGTTTCCGAAATACATGATTTTTTATCCTCGGTGATGATAAGACCGGGATAAGCCGTCTAAGAATATCGTGAAAACATCGAGTAAATAAGAGTGAGTATTTTCGGATCTAGAGTTAATAAATAAAGAAAATGCCTAGATAGTACCAGGAAAGCCTTGAAGCCCCCTTCAAGATGAGAAATATTCACTTTCCGATTCAAGCTGTGAAATTCCCTTAAAAGCGCATTTGTTACTTTCTCTGTGGAGACGTTGCTATCAGCCACTAGTACAATGTGATAAGCTCCGAAGGCGGATATTGCCGCGCGGATCTTATCAATGTAATCCTGTTCTTTCCTGCTATTTGCGGGCATACGAATAGCCGATTGAAGATCCTCAATTGGAATTTGAGGAAGATTAGGGTCTAACGGAACGCAGATTGATCTTGGTATATGCTTTTGGGAATAGAGCACCAAGGATCGAGTGTCCAAAACCAAAAATTTAATCTTGGATGACAACAAATTGACTAGATTATGCACTGTTATCGATTTTGCGCAAATGTTTAGCTTGTTCGACTTATGGTCAACGCCGACTGCAGATGTAACACCAACCTCTTTCTCATTAAATGGACGGATGTTTCCAATTCTTTTATTGGACTCAGGTAATCTTTCGTCATCGAAGGTAGATTTCATTTGGCAGCCTATGGTTTTTACATGAGATTGTGACAGTACGTGCTTTCTCTTTCTACTAAACTGGCGAAGGGCTTTCCAGTCTGGAGCAAGATTTAAATGGTAGTCCTAACCGATATTGCAAAGATAAAAATTGAAAAATGTAGAGCATGAGAGGAGTATTATATAATAAGTGCAATACAGTTAACCTGTGTCATCTGACGAAGCTTTCCTAATGTAAGATTTTGCAGGATCATTACATATGCTAATACTAAGGTATCAGCATAGCTTGCACGTGCGGACGAGCGAGGGGAAATGTTGCTACTTATCTGAAGATTGTCAAAGTAAGAAATGAACATTCAAATCTTTTGATCAATACCTACAACCGTGATACCTGAGATGGAGCAGAACAAATTAACACTTTCTGACGCTTAAATTGTGAGCTTGATGTTGTATCACTGGCGCTTTCTCCATTTTCATAGGCATTATTTCGTAAATGCTCTAAGCTGTGGAATACTGTCACGTGCTGCTCAAAGTTAGATAAGAGGTCCCCATCTATTTTTGCGTTTGTGCAATGCACATCTTCCACTTCAATGTCAGCATTTATTGCAATCAAATATTGGATGCCCATCTCCTTTAGCCTTTTCTTAAATTCATCCGAAACCTGTTCTCCAGATAGATCGGAAAAGAATAAAAACCCGTCTAATATTTCCAAAGGGTATCCCAGCATAGTTCGACATTGTATTCGAAATCCCGTACTTGCTGCAGTGGTCTTTCCTTTCATAGGCTCCGTTATGAGATATGGATACTTTGTGCTGAAAGCAAGGTAGTCAGATAGCAGCCAGCACATCCCATGAAGCTTCATCTGAGTCGCTAAATATGCTGCTAAATGTTTCAGACTTTCTTTGACATCGTTGGTAGAATAATTGTTGGTGTCAAATCCATCGGTCACTCCTGTGCCAAGAGGCTTGCTACCATATACTACCAAATCTCTCAAACGCCATGACTTCCAACTGAGTCGAGCTCTAATATCTTTTAATCTCTTATGCATTTCGTCGGGATTTGGCATTTCCTTCCCTGGAATAACGGGTAAATTCGCAGCCTCTACCTTTCCTGACTTAATGTGTCCCTGGAGGTATTTGGTGCTTGGTCGAGTGTCCCACAAGAGTATCTCAGTTATGTGCTTCTCCCCCCGCTTAGGAATAGAAATCTGCATAAAGTTGAAAAACTGACGTGGTCCGAGGGTTACATATCTTCGTTGCTGAATATCTTTCAAATCCGTTACGGTCTCGGCTCTGGAGCGCGGATAATCGAAGAGTAGAGTTTCGTATATACATAAGCAGTGTAAGTAACGGCCCCATTCAGAACTCAGTTCTATTGCAGGTTCAGATCCTAGCTTAGCATTTACTGCTAGTAGGACTTCCGATAAAGATCTCAATTGGTGGTGCATTAAAAATGCACTTGCAGCTGAGAGGACAAGGGCCTTGTCAAGACCTACTAAAACAAGCTCGGGAACCTTACACTCCTCATCCAGTAAACACACAAAGCGACGAGAATTATGAAGGTAGAGTTTCTCCAGCAGTTTATATAAGATGCCTGCAGATTCTGCAAACCCCTCGGGAGTGTCGACTTCAAAGTCGAAGTGATTTAAGGAATTCATTTGAAGGTCATGCGGTACACGAGTACTCTGGTGTGTAATAGTTACAGCCTTCATCATGATTGCAGAGTCAATGCCTTTCCTACTCCACTCAGTTTTCTTAAGAACTTCACATTCTTCAAGTAGTAGCATATCTGGACTGAAATTTTCCTTCAAGCTTTCGTTTTCTTTCTCAGAAGAATCTGCGAGGATTGAAACATGTAGAAACCTACAATAACATACAATTTTAGGACATTAGGACCAAGTTATCAGCCGTTTTCTGTATAAACTACATACCTTGGAATTAACTCTATTGTGATCCAACTTAAACGGTTCTTAATGTCTATCTTAGGTTCAATTCGATCACCTTCAATCACAACTTCCATCGGCTTCGGCTTTGCCAGATCGAACATTTTCCCGTTTGGATCTGTCGTTAAAACAAGTAAAGTTGCTCGGAGGAGATGCATTTGGTCATATTAGCAGTATTTAGTTAGATATGTGAAACTGTCTTACCTGTAAGAATAACATTATTGTTAAACCCTTTGGCTCTATATTCCAATTTCGTGTCAAATCCCATTGTTCTATTACTATTCCGAACGGGAGATCGAGATGTCTTGAATTGTCTATTTCTATCCTCTACTCCATTTATATCTAAAGGTTCACGCTACATACACATAGGAAAAATAGTGTTACAATGATATTGCAATGCTTATGTATTAATCTGTTCCAAGTTACCTTTGGAGGTATTAGATGCGTCGGTGATAGATGCGTTGGCGACAGCAAGCCTAAACCTTTATCTTGCTTGTGTGCGTCCGTGATTTCAAACCGGGGACTGATGGATACAACAGTAAGTGTAATGAAAATCATTTTTATTGGAAAAGGGTGTCTAGTCCTACAGCCACCTTAAATTCTCGGTTTGTAGTAAAGTACTCGATTTGGTGTTCTCTTTTGGCATAGTGTCAGAAGAATTTCGTTGAGCGACAGCTTGCGATGAATAGTAAAAAGGATTCTTCTTCAGATCCTCTTCGAATGCTTGTAGTTGTTCACTGTAGATTGGCTTAGATTAAAGAACTACGCACAAGTATAATTACATATTTACCGAAGACTTGTGGAGAAATCCATTGATGATCTTCTACGGTCAACGATCTTCATGGCGTTTTCTAACTTCATAGCCTGACAATGGGAGTCTTACGAAAGCACGAAAACATTTTAGAGCTAAATATAAACCTCCCGAGCCATTAAGTATTCCACGACTACTGCAAGAGAGTGAAGGCTTCCTTTTGTATCGAATATCAATACTTTTTCCTTTAAGTCTCTAGCCTTGTCCAACATGGAAAATATCACATCGTTTCCCCTTGAAAGGTCTATTTGAGATCAAGATATATTATTCATACACGATCCCCCTAGGTTTTGTATAATGTATATAGATAAAACATAGTTTGGCATTTTACCTGCTAAGTTTGCATCTACACATACAAACTTATTCAACTGTTCTTGGTTGAAAATAGTCTTTACACAAGATATTACCTATATTTATACATATACTGTTTTATATGGTAATCCCTGTCGAATGTTCTTCCGTACATATTTGATTCCGAGAGTACACAGCTGGTCTGTTTGCTTCGCTTGAGTTTTGGAGCCAACGAATATAAAGTCATTTATAATTTCGGAGGGATACCATATTTTCTATTTAAAATTTATAATGACCGTGAGAATTTTTAAGCATAACAGCCGTATTGTTTCAACGTACTGGAGATTGCATGCCCACTTCTGATTTTAGAATAAATCCGTATTTCTTCGTGAAATCTTGATAGTTTATCCAGCGTAAAATAAAGCTACTTCCCTAAATATTTATACACAATGATCGAATTTAATTAAATAAAATGTAAAAGTAGAAAACGTAGCTTTATTTTTCTGGGATGTAGACGAATTACCCAAATAACTTTTGTGCAAAAAATGCAATATGAATTGAAAATGGATCAAATGCATGGTCATCTTTTTGAGTGTTCGGTAGTGCATGAGCGTGCGTTATTTGGCAGAGTCTCTCTCTCTCTTTGCTCTATCCCCATATTTCTTTCACTGAAACTTGCGGATAAACATACAACCAGTGTTCATTCGCGTGCAGTACGAACATACCATGGTCGTCAATTTTTGAATGAATGATATACTTCCATCCATCGATTTTGCTCCAGCTCCAGCATCATCACCAAGCACGTACAGGGTCGGTGGAGAAATTGAATCAGCGAATGCAAGTGATTGGGTTTTGACCTAATCAAGATACCAAAATATATTATTCATTGCAGCATCTGAGGTCTGAGTTACATACTAACCTCTTTTAATGCCACATCGCTGTCGGTAAAATAGGTCACAAAAGGAATAGCACCGCTCCTTTTCACTACTTCGGAGTTTCGAAGCACAGCAATTACAAGTGCAAGACCCCTTCGGACAAGTGGAAGAGCATTAAAGAGAACTTCGGGCGATGTTGGAGAAATCAAATCTTCCTACGAATTTAGAAAAGACTCTAATACATCATTCAAACTAAGATCGAATTATTAAATTTTTGGAGGAGAGGATTGATATAGTGTTTCAATATATTTTAATATATTGAAATTCCCCTTGTAGCATTCTAGATACGAACAATAGAAATACTGTAGCCAGGTCTCAATGAGCGATGACACAACACAACTACAATAACTGATAATCACAACTTTATTTTCAATACTCATCCAGGTGACCATTTCGATCAACTTGCGCTGGTAATTTAAACATCGAAAATTGGAATATCAAGTTGCAAATATGAAGAGCTCATTCACCATTATGAGGGACACAAATGACCCAACGGAAATATTGAGAGGGAAGGTGGGGTGCCCAGGCGCGGGAAGATGCCCCGAAAAAATAATATAAATTCAGAAGACATTTGTCTCAGTGTCTAAGTCCTCTGGATTTAAAGGAATAACCACCAAGAAGCACAAAAACCGAAATATATGTCGGCAACCTTTTTCCCCTCTGTTCGAAGTTCCCACAATTCTAGGCGATATTATTGTCGAGACAACAGCAACGAGGTTTTGATAGATGGCTATTGCAAACATAGTATAAAATAGGTCTGCGACAATAACTTCGCGACTGTTTTTTGAGTACTGGGAGCCATCAATTACGAAAGCGAGAGGGTTCCCCTACCTATGCAGGGTCCGAAGCGAAAGAGTGTCGCATCTCCAGTCAATTCACGGCAAAGGAACGCATCGGATCCGATCTGCGATGATTATGAAATAGCCGGGTGAACAAATAAATGCCGTAGAGAGTTTTCATCAAACATGGCAGTATCCATTCGCAGTGATGCATGATGCAAGATCTACGATGCAAGATGTACGATTAGACCATTCTCTATTAATACCTTGCGCTCTCTTATGTTGGAATAAGGCAATAAAATTGTAAATTGTTTGGTACTTCTACGTAGATATCTAACAAAGAAGCGACCAAAGAAGGCATTAGGTTATGAAACTTCGCTTTCTTTTACCAGGACGACTCATTAATTCGAATATGCCTGCAGGATTTATGGTTGTATGGCAGAAGTTTTACTTTGCCCTCAGCAAGTATCAGTCGTGTCTGAAATATGCGAAGTCTAGAAAGAATCTAAGAAATCCTGCTGGCGTGATTCCAATTTCCTTCGTTAAGGTTAGGGACTGGCTTTTGTTTTCTATTGTTTTTGTAACTTGTGGACAAATGTGCTAGGATGTAATAATTGTCGAAAGTACAAAGAAGGGACGCAGAGATAATTCATTTTCGATACTTCTGAGGGGGAACAAAAGAACGTTTGAGTTAAAAGCGGAGAGTATGGGTAACATATTTTAAAAAATCAAGAATTCATTAGTCTATGTAATAATGCAATAATATGCAATGAAATAGTTGATCGAGATAACTGGGTACTGACAATCAAAAAGATGTTAAAATCTAGTCAAAGAAAAAGGCAATCGTGCCATAACTTCTGGAAAAGAGAGTATAAAGATTTACAACGGAAGGATTTTGAGTTTCTTCAGCAGGTAAAGAAAGAAAAAGAAGCCAAGAAGATTGCTTCTAACCAAACGGTACTTATCGTTCGCAACTCTAACAATACATGATAGAAATAATATAAAATTGAAGTCTGTTAGTGTTTAAATGAATTAACAATTCCAAGGAGCAGTCACTTAAGTATTTTTCCTTATGAAAGAATTACAAACTGGAATCTCAAATGAAACATCATTCCCAAGAAACATTGAGAAGTCCGAGTCCAAACAATGGTACTCGCCATAAGCCCTCGCATTCATTGACTCATGTACTTACAAGGGAAGAAAAAGAGGTTGTTTTCTTCTTCACCCTTTGCTGTATTACAATGAAATTAGAATTTGCTCAGTTTATAGACAATCAACGCCGAAGCTCTTTGGATGAAGTCTTTTCCCTCGTTGAAAAAAAGAAGGCAATTAATGGAGATGGTGGCAGAAGTATTTCCTCCACTAAAACTCCAGTGAGGAAAAAGAGCAGCATAGAAGAAAATCTGCAAGCTCACAGCTTCTCTAATAAAGGTCTACACACACATTTACTCGATTCTGGCCGTCTCTAAGTTAGGTTATGTAATGTTTTAGATGGAGAAAACATCTCATTGAGTGAAGGGTCTGTTTCTAATTCCATTAAACTACATCCTGATCTGCTGCAAGCAATGAAAACTGGTGGAGACACCCCACGTGAAAAGGATGCTCGACGTGTTTCCCATCGAAGCCCACAATGGAAGATGGATGACGTGATAAATAACAGTCCCACTACGTAGACGAACAGATTTACAATGATTTGAAGGAAGTACATCAAAAATTCAGCCTCCTGTCGCCAAGTTGCAGAGATTAATGAATATTAAAAAAAATACTGATTATGAGGTGATTGAATACAAACATGAATTGTGCGAATATTACAATGTTGCTTCATGTCTACAATTTCCGTGCCATGCATCATGCACTTATTTCCTGAAATTCTAGTATGGCAATGTACGTTTGTAGCTGCATATTTAACAGCAAGTATCCAATTATGTGTGTTACTCGCACTTGTATCGACGAAACACTAGCTATGCTGCTGATGCTGCTAGATAGGTAGCTTCGTCACAAAATTACAATGCGCTGGATTGAGTATATCTCAGAGCATAAACACAGCATGTGTTTCACACTACGGCATGCTTGCATGCAATTGATCATCGTTGCTTACTAGCTCACCTTGCTAGCTTGCTAGCTCTAGAGCTTGTGCTAGCTAGCTAGTCTAGTAGTGCGTGCGACATGCTGTCATGCCTGCACACCTCTAGACCTAGCTAGCTAGCTAGAGACGTCCCTACAAGTACATATAGACATCTCGACTGGCTAGAAATGACGACATGCAACTCTAGAGCTGTGAGCACGCACGGGATGTCTAGTTGTCTGCTATAATTTTCGAACCGCACATGCTAGCATGCAAGAAGCAAACTGACTGCAAATGATGTGCAATGCATTGTTCACGACATTTAGTACATAGGATTATGAATAATCAAAGTAATAGAATCAATCTGAAATACACCTGCGAAGGTACTTTCTACGTTGGCACTGCTCACGAAAATACAAGATGAAAACCATTAACTATCTTCGGACACCTTTTACTTAATCTTGTGCCAGTGTTGCCTCAAGAATTAACGTCGTAACGAGCAAACAGATTTTCGGGAGTAGTCATAGCCTGCACATCAAAATACCAAAAGAGATATGACTGGCGGTTCTGCATTGAGCCACTCGAAAGAGATGCACCTTAAACTCAAGGTTATTTCCTGAGGGGTCTTTAAAGAACATAGTCCACTGACGAAAATAAATGCGTCACATAAGAAATTTCACAAACGCTGCATATCCAAATTGAATCCGATATATTCTCTATTCGAGTGGAAGACCTGCTCTCCTGGCATCCCTTCGAACCGCAAATGGGGCTCAATAATAAACTTTACGCCGGCCTGTATTCAGAAGTATTACCCTAGCTTAGTACAGATAGAAACAGAGCCTTTATAGGAAGACGTTTAAGTTGTCTTTTTATATTTCGACCTTTTTGACTCTTTTTGGTGTAGAACGTCATTAGGCGAACCGGTACATGATGAAATTTATTGCAAACACATATGATGTAAAATTGTGACACGATGTATGATTATATGTAATATATCGAATATGTCTGTCGATGTGTGTGTGTGTTTTTGTATCACATGATTTATTGCAATTTAGAAATGAATGGAGCAAAGAGTTACTTTTCAGCCAGATCGTGAAATTGCGTTTCAGTTAGAGCAAGGCCAAAATGAGGGACAGGAACCTATAACACCCATTTAAAATACGTACATCATGCTCAACCCTCATTCCAACGGATACACACACACACACACACACACATTCTGAATTCTTTCACTGGCTACTGTTTCGTAAAATCTTGAATAACAAAATTGCACAATAAAATTCATTTCGACGCGGCTAATTCCACATCCGCGTGGCCACTACAGGTTCGTGATGCACCCCACCCCTCCCAAAAAATCCCTGCTTCTATCTGACCTCATCACCGTCAACGGGGTTGTAAAAGTCCGGACACTTGTAGCTGCGACACACAGGTCAATCAGGCTATGGGTAACTGTTTTAAAGGTTGCTTTGTCATTACTCGGTTCCGACCCAGTGGCAGACCAGCTGATGCCCGTTTATGCTGTAATCCTGCACGCAAACCGAATTCTCCAATCAAAAATCATTCACGTACAGGCAACAACAATACAACATGCACGCACGAATGCAAAATGTAAATGCATCAGCAAATGCCAGGACTACGATTCATGACCTGCCACTTATCCCCATCTCGTCGCCCTTCCTCCAAGCTGAGAATCTCCCCATAAAAATCACGGGCCTTTGAACCAGATTCACGACGATATCAATTGCACATAAATAAATTTGTAACATTGCGAACTGACTTAGGAAGGATACGAAAAGAGCGCCAGAAAACGAGAGAGAGAGGGGGGGACAGAGAGACAGCACAAGAAATCGAGAGAGAGAGAGAGAGAGAGAGAGAGAGAGAGAGAGAGAGAGAGATAGAGAGATAGATATTTGGATAGAAATATAAGCACACCAACCTGGTTAATATCATGCACTGGAATTGCAAGATGGAAAGGGTTGCCAGGAGCCGGTTTGGCGGAGGCAGTAGAGGTACCGAGGAACCGCCGCCACTGCGTGTTTTGGAGAACTCGCGATGACGAGACGAAAAAACGCGTCTGCAGTAAATTATCATAAATTACCTTTATGCAAGTTCTATTCGCTAGTGTTGTTGTTTTGATGATGCGAAGCTAGAAGGCACGCGTCACGTGCCACGATCGAGGGAGGAACTCGGGGTCCACACAGTTTTCATTATTCCTTTGGCTACCCCCCCCCCCCCCCCCCCCTCCCCACTTTTGTCTCAGTAACCCAGATCATCACCTTCTTCGCCAGTTGTTTCGCGAACTGCCTCATAGGAATAGTGGAAAGCCTCAACGATCAGTCTGCTTCACAACCGAAGAAGGGGGAGGCTCCGAAAACTGATAGACCTCCAAATCCCCTATAATTTCCTACAATTTCGACCATATTGAGCATTTTAAGGATTAAATTCTAACGGCGTCCTGCATATCCATTCTATTTCAATTTAGTCGTATCACAGTTGACGTAGGTTTTTTTTACAGGAGGAACTTTAGAGCAGGAGGTGGCCACTCATTTGTTCGAATGAAGGGGAACGACAGCCGTTTTTACGTTTTCGGTGGGAGTAACAACCTGTCATGATCCATGGTGATCTTTATCGGCAAAACCCAACGAATCATTTCATAGCGACAACGACCGATACGCTATTTATGAGCAAAAACAACGGCATCAATGTTTTCCTTCTGATTGGCAGGCTGATAGCAGCGCCTTTTCTCGTAAAAATTTCATCGGCGAAATATCTACAGAAGTCGATTCTCACAATAAACACTTGGGGAAGTATATCCAGGAAAGGTGATAAGCATGATATCAAATATTTTAGTAATTTAATCGTTTGAAAAAAGTCTAACACCTTCTAGTAATCATTGCTGTCCATGTTTTCGTACTGTTGGGCACGCAAAGCAAAAGATTAATCTTCGTACGTCTCCCGTTCCTAGCCTCTCGTTAGGAAACTAACCAAATATGAAAGCCAGGGGACAAGAGAAGGACTGGTGCTTGGATATGCTCTTATAGTATGTGGTATCAAGTCTGCTGGCAAGGCGGCGTGAACGTCCGCGAAAGCCCGGATGGAAACAGTCAGGTTCTTTCTCTGCATTTTACTCGGTTCAAGTCACGAGCGCTCTCACTTGATACCGCCCGATTACGGATCGATATTCTTGCCAGTGCATATCAATTCTACACCTGAATATACTTCGACGCTCTGTTAACCCTGTGTG
Source organism: Bigelowiella natans CCMP2755 (assembly GCA_000320545.1). Lineage (NCBI taxonomy): Eukaryota > Cercozoa > Chlorarachniophyceae > Bigelowiella > Bigelowiella natans. Next base: position 1,988 of record ADNK01001559.1, on the reverse strand, counting down.
AGAATCATGTGTGCATGCCTTCTTTCCATAGATCGTATATGCTTTGGACGTCGGGGAGGTCTTCTACAGCATCTACACGGCTGGGGAATGGGTTAAGCATCCTTATGGGTAGAAAAATGAACACTGCTGCAAGTGAACGCGACATTACATGCGCGTAGTTTTACTCTGTCGCAAGAAGCTTTCAGTTAGCATTCCACATAACATAAGCTGCAATTAGCCCAGGTCCTAATTTCGTCGTATCTCCCTCTCCCTCCCACAAATTTGGAAATGTTATCCAAAAGCTGGATTATACGAAAAGTCCACTCGACACCGTTATTGCAAGTCTTGCCTACGGTCATTACCCCGATGGGGGCTGGGGGGCTGGTAAAGCCAAACTTCAGTCAAGGTACAATTATCCATTGTCCCTTTAGCCTTGAAACCCTTTTTAGAAGGCGACGGAGCAGCGGAGAGTGGAGCTGCGAGAAGTATAGACAATTTGTGCTGATGTGCCTTGCGATCGTTTCTGCCATTATATTCTTTCCCAGGTGAAAAGGAAGGGCTGATGTGCGAAGTTAGGCTGAGTTTCGCAACGGTCTACGTGACTTCGGAGAACCTGCGGGTGGGGCATAGCAATAGCGATATTTATTTGCACGTTAATGTGAATAGATTTCTAGTTAGATATAATGACTGTGTTGCTTATCTCTATTTGCGTGGTTTCGTAGGGCCAAATGATCACTACGTGGGCGGAATGCCTTCAGAGAGAGGTTTTGTCAGTATTTGTTCGTACTCATGCTCCGTTTCGAAACAAGCACTCGGATGCAATTGTTTTAAGTTTGTTGCCATCTAATAGACAACTGGCCCTCTAGAAATTGGAACACAGGTTGCAGTAAGCGGTTTATGCTTTAATTATGTATTGCGTGTTTGGTATGAGTCAGTAGATGCCTATTTCTCTCTCTTGTCTCACTCTTCTCCCTCCCCCCCCTTCTCTCTCTCTCTCTCTCTCTCTCTCTCTCTCTCTCTGTCTGTCTATCATACGCAGGTGTCCTCTCCATATGGGGAAGGATGCTTGGTCTTACGCAGGGAGGACGGCTTCTGTCTTGTGCAGTAATATAGCTACTATATCGATATCTTCTAATCACACTTGCGATGAAAAGGAACTAGTGATAAACCACATTCCCCCCATTATTTCTCATTCCCCCCATTATTTCTCATTCCCCCTCCTTTCTGACTTAAAAAGATACGAATATGGAAAGGCATACATACAGGCAAACCTATTAAGGTAGCTTCATCGTTCAATCAACTTGCCAAACAGAACGCCAATGTAGAACAGAATACAAGCATGCATGCGCACATGGAATTTTTTGGTTTAAATCTCTCACTGGTAAAAGGTACAGCGGGAAGAGAGAAAATGACATCTCTTGCTTCTCACTAGACCATTCCTATTCACGCCTCCCCGCTTTCTTCAAATTTTCTGCCCAGCCCTGTATTATTTAGCGGCGATCAAGGGGAGGGGCAACGAAAGGAGCATATCCAATGTCTCTTCGATATCCTTGATGGAAAAGTCGAGCTTCCTTCTCTTTGGAGTATTGTCAGCGATAGAGGTCCGCACGTGCTAGAGATTCTGAGAGGGCGGGAAGGGGGGGGGGGGGGGGGGGGCATTAGGGCCGCATTCTCACAACAAACCATATGAACAGAGTATCGCCGGATGATGTGCGAACCGTTTGAGGAGGAGGTGGATTTATTCGGTGAAGATAAGCAGCAGACATTCGAGGGCGACCAAAATGCTGGCGATGGAAACGACAACGATCCTGCAGAACGCTACCCGGACTTCAGCAGTCAGAGAAGTCGATATAGGTCACAAGCAAGCCGGTTCATAACATGACATAACTGATCGCGATGTAGCCTTGGCAGTGCGTGTTTGAGTTGCCTGCGTATCGTCGAACAAAAACCAACACCTAGTCTGTGTTTCTTGCAGCTACAACTACGACGCGAAGGCCAAGGCGAAAAAG
>ADNK01001561.1:0-20442 GCA_000320545.1 Bigelowiella natans CCMP2755 | reverse complement strand
TGCATGATAGGATGGACGCCCTGACCCATGGTAAACAAAGTTGATAATTAAGCATAAAGTTGTTTCTCGCATATTATATATATATATATATATATATATATATATATATATATATATATATATATATATATATTATTATATATACTATATAAGTGTGTGTGTGGGGGGGGGGGGTGGTAAGTATTGATACGAGACTACATTGTTCCTTAGGCGATGTGCAGCAGCTGCACGTATATAGAGCGAGAGCTTCCGCAGTTCGCTGAGTACTACGGACCGGGCTCTCAGGTGCTTTGCCTCTGTGTGCTGGTGTCCTGCACACAATTCCTCGCAAAAACAACTACTGCCATGTCGTGTCTCCGCTATGGATTTTCAATGTTATTGTAACCATTGTGTTCACGCTTTCAAAACCGGAGATGTTGGGGCCTTATGTAGTGCGTCTGTGTGCTCGCACGTAAGATTATCTGAAGAAACAGTTGTGCTTGCTTGCTATCCTCCTCTTTCCCATCCCCCCTTTATACCCCCCCCTTACTCCTTCGATTTTCCCTTCTATTTCACTTACTTCTTGCAGAGGATTTGCCGGGCATGCGACCAGAAGCAGACGGATTTGGAAGAGCAGCATGTGAAGAAAATGCAACGGCGAAAGCGCTCACGATCTCCGAGGGGTGGTGCTTGTGCATGGGATGATCAATCTCTTTGCATCTATGCCTCTCTCTCTCTCTCTCTCTCTCTCTCTCTCTTGTCTCTTCACGCACACACACACACATATCTATAAATAATATATATATATATATATATATATATATATCTATATATTTATATATTTACAGAGATACAGCTGAGAAAGGCTATTCGAGAGAAGGCAAGGGAGCTTGCAAAAGAGCAGGATCCAACGCCAACCCTAGATGCGCCACAATCGTCCAGACTCATGGAGATTCTTATCTTTTTTACAGCAGTTTTGGTAATATTCATGCTGTTGTAAGTATGGAGCACACACACACACACAGAGAGAGAGAGAGAGAGAGAGAGAGAGAGAGAGACGCACACGATGCATAAGTGTGTAATTCAACGAATGAGCAGAATATTTTCATTCTTGCGCACACACGCACGCAATCATACCAAGACTACGTCCATGGAATGCAACCAACTTTACACTTCACTCCTCCTTATGCTTGATGTAGTGTGGATGCTGATTGTTTGTGTGCTCGCCGTGTATCATTGTACCACAATATGGGTACAATGTCGTTTGAGGAACATGCATGTATTATCTCATGTCTGCTTATCGATTTAGTTTGCTATACTCGCCGTCGCAGCGACGAAACCAAACAGTAAGAAAAGCAAAATCTGTTTTCCCTTCCCACAAAATACATAAATACAAGTAGAGACGAATTGGTGAAAGTCGCTCAGCTATTCCTCAAATACACCACGCACACACACGCACATATATTATGTCATTCACCAATATGCGTGTGTAAGTGTGTGTGTGCGTGTGCGTGTGCGTGTGCGTGTGCTTTAGAGAGAGTGGGAGATAGAGAAGGAGAGAAAAGGACAATTATCTGGTTTCATGTGTCTTACAGAGCTCCACAAATATACAGGTAGATTAGGCGTTTGGTTCCAAAGCTGCTTTTTGACACAACAGCGGGACTTATTGTGACGATGATAATGGTGCGGGCAGATCGGGAGCGAAGAGGGAAGAGGAAACACCTATACATGCACACATGGCGATGTACATGTGTAGCTGTAAGCGTACTACCGATGAGATCCACCATGCAACTGAGCCGAAACAAATTTACACTTATTACTAGGTCACGCCAGCCTGAGATTTTATTTTGTCCGCAGCGCCAACGCAACAAAGCTAGAAAGCTTTCACTGTGTGTGTTCGTGCGCATGATCATGTGCAGCATGACGTGCTATTGTGGTTTTACTATATAGCTAGAAATAGACACGCAATGCGTGTCATGCATAATATGCGAACATTGCTGTAATCTAGCTGTGTCTGTAGTCGCGCTGAAAATGAACATCGTGCACACAGTGATCTCCCCTCCAAGCTAGCAAGGGAGGGAGAGAGCTGTTGAGTCAATGGGAAGGCGCAAATATTCGCGCGCGGCGGCGACTTTGAAAATTGCCTTCGCTAGTTCGTACAGTTGCCCCGCCGCACGATCGAGGTGCGCAGTTAAAATCGTCAGAGAAAATCACACAGCAGAAAAAAGTGAGCCGGGATTTATGAGAAGTTTTAACCTTTAATTTGTTTAGGGTTTGGGACAGCTAGCACAGCTAGCATAGGTGTTTTGAAAACCATCAAAACGAAGGACCGTCGTTGCTCGAAAGCACAAACATTATTATCTGCTACGCATCACGCGCCTTACGGCACAGAGCCATCGCAAAATGGACACTTATATCATTCCGAAGAAAGATCCTTATTTGCGATGGAGTGATGTGACAACATGACAATGATATGGCAGTACGTGGTGCAGTAAAAATATTGCTAGATGCGGTGGTGGTAGTCAGTGGGGGAATATCCCTGTCTAGCTGTCGCCAATCCAGATAGAGGATTTATAGGAGCTGTTGCTGCTGAAAACCACTTACATGCTCACTGCGCGTCGCAATAGTCAGTTGATGAATATAAAAGAAGCAATAACGGAGACACGTGTCGCATCAGCATCAAGCTAGCAAGTGCAATGAAGCCATGTAGCGTACATGCTTCAATCTAAACCATATTATGCAAAATCTTATGGAACAATACGCGTTACTGATTGTGACGCTAAACTTGACTGTCTGACGAGCTTCAGTCGCCATGTGGAATCCACGAGAGAACATGCGAGTTGAAAAGCAAAACGAGCTCGCATCCATACACAAAGGCGAGTTCGCAACAAAAAAATAGTTCTGCGACCAATGCTGCTATTCCTCACAGAGCTGGATTCTCAGCATCACAATGCCTCTTGCGTCGAGAGAGGCATCAACCTCCACTGCATCTCCAGGGAATGAAGCCGAGCATCCTTTACCTACCAATTCTTGAGGACTGGGTTTGGTGAATCTTCTCTCATCATCATCAGCTCTAGCATCATCAAGCCCGCCATTCTGCTCAGTCTCAACTGGGAGCGGTGAGACCGCAAACCTCTTACTCATAGCCGCTGTACCAAACCCATATCGCGCCATGTCGAGTTTCCCCGAGATCTCCACTCTGCTGGCGTCTCTCTTCACACTCGTCAGCACAATAAGCAACGAATCGTTTCTGGCAGAGAGCCAAGCTGACGACATAACGGGGCCGAAAGCGAGCCCGGCCTTATCCGGCAGCTTGGAAGAGCGGGGATGCGTGCGAAGATGCGCCTCATGCCTCCCCACGTCTTCCCCTCCCATCTTGATTTCCAGCTCCAACGGCCGCATTACCCGGCCATGGTTGAACCAGGATCCTGCGGCAAGCTTCGCGTTGCTCAGACTGCGCAGATACGACATTTCGGCATCGTACTGAGCATCCATCATCAACTCGAAAGTCCCCATCGGCGGGCTCTGGTTATCCCGGCCCCCGAGAGAGAACCAGCCCATCTGCGCTCCGAAGACAAACTGCGCTGCGACCTTGGCTGCGAACACGTCCGGATTCGGCAGAAAGTCTTGCTGGAAGAACTCAGCGCCGACGGGGAGCACGTAGCCGCCATAGACCGCTTGGAAAGCGGGGACAATGAGGCTACTGCTGTTTTGGACGGGGGGCAGGTCTCCTGAATCAAAGCCCACCAGTGTGAGGAATAGGTTCACGCCGGACATAAATGGCTCCGCGTTCGACTCTGTCAGGACTATCCTGCCTTCGGTCACAGCCTCGCGGACCCGTTGAAGCATACGAGTGTACCTGATTTATTGCGGGTGTTTGGTTTAGTATGGATCTTTTGGGTTTTTATGCTACTTTATGTTATTGTGTGGGTGTGCTCGCTCACCCGGACACCCAATGGCTTCCACCGCCGAGAGTGTGGTTGTGCGAAGGATCCCAGCACGGCCTAGGTCCCGCCGCTGCGATCTGATCGATGTACACGCCGTCCACGCCGAGCGCTGCTAGCTTCCCCGTCACCTCCGCGACGGTGGCTTGCCAGTATTCAGAGTGAGGGCACATGACAGCGAAGACCGCTTCCGATCCATACTGCTCGTTGTAGTAATCCAGTGACTCCGCCCCGAAGGCGGCTTTCGCCGACTTGGCTGCCGCAGCCTGAGCCGTCGAGGCCCAGCTCTTCGTCCCGACGTCAAATATCCGGCCGTTGATGTACGGAGCCACTTTCACTCCGAGGGATTGGATTTCGCGGAGGGCTGACTCAAAGCCAGAGCGCACCGGAAAGTACTCGGGATAGTGCGTGTCAAAGCCGCAGGTCTTCTCGGTCTCGCAGACGCTGTAGTTTGAGCCGAGCTTGTACCCCAGGGTATCCCACTCATACCAGTGAAGCGCTAGAGAGCCCCGGCGAAGACCAAAGCGAGATTCGATAGCACGCATTCGATTCAAGACGACAGCGGGATCGCCTCCAGTGGTGTTAAAGATGTCATTCCCCTGCCAGTGGGAGTTCACCCATGTAGTGACGTTGAACAGCCATTGGGGGATATCCGAGCGCTCGTGCATCGGGCCTTGGCGCGTCCAATCTGCCTCGCTCACCGCCCAATTTCTGTAGATTTCAGCGGCATCCCACCAGCTGCCCTCAAAAACAGCCAGCACTACAGGCCATGGATGTGTGTATTCAAAGCTGCGAACTCCAGCGTCAGGGGGAATGGCGGAAATCTGGAAAGAGGCCATAGTTCCGTCTACATTGCATCCGAAGTTCTTGCTCTCGCCCTTGGCATCATGCGCAGCCACGTACACTCCGTACCCATTGTTACTTTTATTAGATGATAGAATTGCCATGAACTGCATCGTTTGCTGCGGATAACTTCCAGAGAATGACTTGGGAGGGGTGTGGACGAGCCCAAAGCCTCTATTCTCGAAGTTCGCCCCTCCTGCAGAAACTACATTGTTCGCAGGGAAGAGGCTCCACTGCCAAAGTGCAACTGAAGGGGAATCGGCCACAAAGGTCATGTGCATATGAAGCTGTCCGTCTACGAGATCTACCGACATGGTCGCATTCACACCCTGCTGTTGTTGTGTTGCTATGGGTATTGACCACCGGAGAACAATGCTCTGTGGGGACGGAGTCCCAACAACATATCTTCTCGCATTAGCATCTGTACTATCAACAGTGACGGTCTCTCCTTCCTTGGAGCCTTTGATAACAAAGGAGGCCTTCCACACTGGAGCAGGCTTAGCGCTAGTCGAAATGAGATTCACTGCAGAATCAGCTGCGGATAGCCAGCAGATTCTTCCAAAGGCTTGCGAGTTGACATCCGTGGTGAAATTGGCTTTTATGCTGGGAGCAAGAATCCATGCTGGCGAAGCAGGGCTGGCATTGAGTGCAAGAATCAAGGCAACGAGGGGGTACATTCTCGCTCCTCCTGTTCGAGATCTGGCTCCAGTTTCGCAAGAGCTGAGGAACTGTCGACATTATTTCGGAGATTTCTTGGAATCATTGGGCGATTATTGGTTTATTTTCGGCCAAACAGCATGTTTCACGGTGAAATGGCCATTGTACCTAAATTTACTAGTTTAGTCAAAACCTCCCAAATCGAACCCATGACATGCTCGGTCGCCAGGGTGCCAAAAATGTGCTCGAATGATGCACGTGTGCGTAGCATGTTGTCCAGCCATGCGACTGACTGAAGCGTTACATGCCAATCAGATTGACGTCACGATTATGACGCGTTCTCACGCGATGCGTTGCGTGCATGAGTGATGCTGTGAATCGAAAAGATCGCCAAACTACACACGCTGTGGTGGGCGCATGTTGTTCTGTTGTTGTCGCCAGGAGCGCACGGAAGACGGACATATGTGTGCGATGCGCTGACGCGTTCTGCAACCAATGTACAAGTCTGCTACACATTTGTAGACATGTGAATCTACTCTAGTACTACTAGTTCAGCAACATCACCATGGTTACAGTATGGGCTACATCGTCTCTAGTAACATTTCTAAATTCATTTATCAATTGAACTTACAATACATCCACAATGCTAGCAAGTTGACAAAATGCTCTCTAGATCCAACAGCTTTACGTTGTAAGATATCTAGTCCAGTGCCATCATTGTACGAACATTCAGACTTCCGTATTAAATCATTCCGTCTCCCAAGATGCCCTCATCCAACCATTTTCGTACTCACTGCCTCTGGCCTAGTGTACCAAAATCAAATAAAATAAGGAACTCATGCATGATGCATTTATATCCTTAGAATATAGTAGGATACCTTGAGCTTACCTTACATTACGAATTCCTCAGCAGTAGTGACACTGAGATTTAACCACAAAATACTGCAAATGCAGCGGCAGTGGTGGTTTCTGCGTGCCATCTCTAGGAATTTGCTTTACCCCACTCTTCCGTTGTTGTGGAGCGGTCCTACTCCACGTTCTTCGCCGTGTTGATTGGCCGTTTCGACTTCATCAGGGCGAAGCGAGGTCGCGTATGTTCCGTTACTGCTACTGGCGATGTACGCGACGACAGTCTCTTAACAAGTAAGGTTCCTGGGAGCGACGAGTCTTTTGTAGTCTGATTATCAACAGATTCGTCATCAGAAGCTTCAACGTCGTTGCTAGGCTTGGCATTCTTGTCAGTCCAGACGTGCTTTTCCGTACAAAGCAGCCCCTTCGGGCAATATCCTGATAGATACCATGCACCCCAGCGGCTGAGTACTCCGCTCTTTGCACTAGTGAAAACATGCAGCATCTATTTATATTGTTTATTTGTTTATATATTAGCTACACCATACATACCCTCTATGTTCTCCACACTTCATCCATCGCTACCATCAAACATCGGTTAGTATAAAACAAACCTTTCTGATACGCCTGGCAAATCTTCGCATCTCTGCTTACTCTAGTATGCGCGAAAGGACACTGACCAGTCACAGCGCTGCAGCAACCTCTGAGAAAGTTCCGACAGGTTGGCATTTGATTTTTGTCAGTTTCATGCCTCAACGGGCACTTTTTCCCAAATTTGCACGCGTTCTTCGCGAAATAAATACAAACTCTCACTTTCCTTCGGTCGTGTATGTATCTACAGAACGCACCACGTTTGCACTGGCCTGGATGGATTTAAGGTTAGTTAAGTTCGCGTGGGAGAACGATAGGAAGGAGGGGCAGTCAATCATCCATGCCAGCGTAATCAATGATGAGAACATAGATGATATACCAGTAGACGTGAAGAACACGCAGAGCTCAGGTTTCTTGGTCTTAGCCGCATCCCTGACAGGGTCCTTCTGTTTCGGCCTCCGTGATTGTGATGGTCTAATGGAAGTGCCTGTAGCAATGGGGTTTAGAATTGGTTTGGGCTCGACTCTTCGGACAACAGAGTAGGGTTTCTCCGAGATCAGTGGGACTTCCGTGGACGAAGAAGGTTGAGCTCCATCTACATTAGACGACCCCTCTGATTTAGCTTGGACACACTTGCTATCGACTTCCAACTTTCTTTTACGCGATCGTTTCTGTTTCTCCTTTAGGAGCATTTCGTACTGTTCATACCACATTAACCTGTCACTCAAAATCGAACTAGAAGCAGAGCAAAGACGAACACCTGTTTCTGTACCACCGCAAGCTTCCTTCTCTGGGAGATCAATTTATTACGAAACATCTCCTCCTCCTTGTTTAACAAGCTGCCCAAGAACAAATATTGTCATTTCAAACAAAAGGAAGAAAAACCGGATCGACCTCCGCTGCAATGGTGTCCTCCTGGCTCTGAACCCTCCTCTAGCCCCGCTTCTTGCCCTTCCAGCACCTCTGCTGCGCCATTTTCGTCCTGCAGTCCTACCACGCCCTCGTTCTAAGAGCACAATATGCATTAGAAGGATCTGGGAAAGTGGAGATGGCATTACTCGTCCTCCACATGGCTCTGGAGAAGGATGGAACGATCGTGAGGGATTGCTTTCTTCTCTTACAAAAAGAAGGACGACGTCCATTTCCATCCTGCGACAACATCGAACAAAACCAAAATAAATTTGAAAAATTAAAGAATGCAGACCATTTTCCACATGTGGTTTATCCGCCCGAAACTTCTTCGAAAGTTCACGGCCCAGAAACTGGAAAGTGTGGGTGCACGTCCGGGATGCTTCTGGGAACAGGCTCTTGCGCACAGGAGAACGGTTGAAAGGGTGCTGCATCAGAAAGTCCGATGATCGAATCTCAGTGGACGTGAGATTTGTTTATCCATAACGGTAAATTCTAATGATGGCATCGCCGGAGCGCCAACCTACATCAGCCCAAAAAGCCGGAAAGTGGAAGGGTGAGAGTTCGTTGGTGGGGAGTTCAACTCTCTCCGTTGCCAGATTTTTCAGTGTGCGACTTTGCAGCGAAAAAACAATACAAAATGCAATGCTCACTGTTGCAAAGCAGCACAATTTTAGTGGTAATAAACTTGCTGTGCCATGATCGTCTTGCAGGCATCATGCATCGGGCACGAACGCATGACAGCTTCAGAGCTGCATGAAAGTTTTCAGTGCGCGACGTCATTGCTTGACGGTAGTCTGCTTGTCGATTTTCCCCTTATTTTGTCGTAAACAGAAATCATGTGCGTGTTTTTAGCAGTTTTTTTTCCAGGAGACAAAAAGTGCCAGTTTGCACTTCAAAATGTCCCACAGGGCGTTTCTGAAGAAAAACTTATTTTTTTTGGGTCGCACATCGAATCTGCGTGCCGATGAACATTTCTCCTCCGTTCTCCCCCGAGGACCGGCATGTTGTTCCCTCCCGATTCTTCCGCTCGGGGGATGGCGCTAACGGGGACATTCATCTATTTTACACTGTTCCAATGTTTTGGCCTAACACACGGGGCGCTTTCGTTACCACCCGTTCCTACCATCTGCCCGACCTCTATTCCAGCAGTAGCTGCCACAGCTACTAGATCACCTGGGAGTCGGCCACCATCAATGAACGAAGCTCCGCAGCCAACACTTTGGCCAACGGTGACCATAGTCGATGCCAAGGATGAAGTTAAAGTTGCAGTCCTGAGCACCTTCGCGACTGTTCGATATAGCCTCTTCTCTGACGATAAGAAGCTTCAATTCAAAAACGAGTACTACTACGAGGAGTAGCAATAGTGGCAGCATCGTGCAAGAATAGTGATAAAATGTGGATGTACGGATTAAAAACTGCAAAAATCTAACTCATCAGGTATAAAATAGCGTTGGCAATTTCGACGGGAGTGCTTGTTTCAAAGGTTGTCGTTTCCCGAATCACTGCTGGAAGTACAGTCGTAGAGAGCGAGATCTCGACACCCACCGAAGCAGCTGCCTTCGCCCTACAAAGCACCATTACGAATCAGCCTCAGGCAGTGTTTTCTCCAACGAATGGCTTCAATGTTACAATGTAAGATACTGCAGATGCGCCGATAGAATATTCATCGCTAATGTTGGCTAGTACTGTGGTATGGGATTGCGTCATCCACACTTTCTTTTGTTTCGATCGCCGATCTCATAGAAACAAACACTCCGACAACTGCTGATGAAACTTGGTACACCTCAGTTTCGGTGATCCAGAGTCCGTAGCAACGATTTTAGACAGAAGCGCGAGCGTAAAGGGAAAAAAAACAAACAACGAGAACACTCTCTTGACCGGTGTTGCCGTTGCTGTCCTCGGAGGGTGTGCAGTTATTGCCGCGGGGGCAATCTACATTTATTTCGCGCACAACGATCGTGTTTTCGCTTATGGACCCAACGGAGTTCTTGCCATGTCGGACCTCAATTACGAGAATGGTGGCGCTCAAAGCTCTCCTGCGAGTGGAATTGTGAGCACCCGTACGATTGGAAACCGCCGAAACGTTAGACGGGTAGCGCAGAAGAACAGGACTTAAAGCGTGCATAGTAGTTTTTGATGATGATTTCACGAATTGATACCTTAATTATGCCTACCTTTACCAAGCTCGTATTCCTCTTCCTCCCTCTCTCTCTCTCTCTCTCTCTCTCTCTCTCTCTCAACACCATCTCTTATCCTAATGTCAGGCTTTTGAGTCGACGCCACCATCGTCGATGCGAATCTCGACGAGGGATACAACTGCTGCCGTAAAAGTAAACACGTCAATTCGCAATCCCCTACATATCGCCTCAAAGCACCACCAGGTTTCGGTTACGAGAGGGCACAGAACTCCTCGAGACCCCAATAGGTTATCTCTCAAACCCCAGCTTCCGCATAGCTTGCCAGTATCCAGATCGGTCTCTTCTTTAAACCACTCCAGCGTTGATTCGACTAACGCGGTGATAGGGCCCATCCAATTTACGTCGTTATCACCCCAGCAATTAACATCCAAGCTACGGCAGCTGCAGAAATCAGAGCAATGCAATGACGAAGATCTGAAGATGGAAGATATCTAGCTATATGCTCACGGTATTGCAATTATTTGCTGAATTCGCACATGTGCATGGTCCGACAAAACAAGATTTTTATCTACTATGATTATCTACTGTTATTTATAGAGTCATAATGGCACCAAGTCATCATTTTATGGCATCTATCACTTTAATAGCACAGCTAGACAGCATCCTGTCCAACGTGCATCAACTTTGGATTCATTTAGTCGCATCCTGTGATATGTTATACAATATTTTAATGCAGCTTTTGAATTGCTGTTTGCACACTCGTGTATATCACACTAATTGCGTGTACCAAATTGTAAAAGCTAGAAAGGGTGACACTTGGCAATGCGGCCGCAAGCGTTTAAAATGATACACACTTGTTTGTCATGTCGCTGTAATTTGCTCTCAAATGTGCTGGCAAAAACAACATGTTGTAGTCTCGCAAATCAAAGCCTACGCTAGTACACTCTAGATGAATTGTAAGGCGCCCACTCTTGTTGCACACCGTTTTCCACTTATTGATGAACATGCATGTTCGCTGCTCTCTGAGATTTGGCTGTTACATCTCACTATCTGTCTGAGATTTATCATCTTCAAGCCTAAACGCTACCAACGTATTTATAACCCTCTCGTTTATGGGACTACTACCTGTGCATCGAAGTCCAAGATTCACCATCTCCTTGATGTTTGCAGCGGGATAAAGCACCGTTCTCAGCCCGTTGGCCGAGCGTACTCCAATAACTGCTTTTGGGGAATATTTTAGGATCCTAGCGGCAACACCTACTTGATTGGGGACGAGAGCTGCGATGATAGCGTGGGTGACTCCGTCGTATTTTCCCAGCTTACCGTCGACCATTGATACAGTGATAGCCTGTCAAAATTACAACATACTAGTATGTGAGTATGCATTTCTCCAACAACGATGGATCTGTGACATTAAGATGTTATAGAACGGAGGATTTAGCTTACATCATCAAGGTTTAGACACTGAATGAGCTTCCGTGATCTATTCACAGCGCCTTCGTCGATATCGATGCATTTTATCTTCGCGCCTGCCTGCAGGTGCATGTCGATTGCTGTTATTGGCAAGGGTCCAGAGCCTACAAAACAACAGCGACTATTCTTCGTTATGGGGGCATCGTTTGCCTTTCCTGCCAGATGTTTAAGCTCTAGTTGTGTCAATTCTCGGTAGTTATCTCGATACCAGAAGGCATCCAGAGACTTTTCTTGGCCATCAATAATACGGTTTGCCCACCTGTTTCGTGCAGATTTGCCCACCATTTAAATAAAACAAAGAGGTCTAGTAGGAAAACTCATGCTCATTTAATACTTCGCACTTTCTCTACTAATCATTTTGATATTCACATATCATGTGTCATAGCTCGGACATAGAGGATCAATAACGTATAGCGAAGAAAATAAATTCGTTGTTTTGAAATTGAAAGCAGACCAGTTTTCCATCTCAGCTTCTGCTGTGGAAAGTAACTTCCATAGAGGGAACAGAATGAGACGAATTTCGGGGTCTTTCATGACGTTTGCCCCGTTATCTTTTTCTTCGTCTTCTTGCAATTGAGAATCACATTTAACGATAGTGCCCACAAGAACTCTCAGCACCTTGTTCACAGAGGGATTCTTGGGTGATAAATCATTAGCATCCCTCAGGATACGCCAGGCCTCCAATATCGCCGTTTTGACCTTTAGTGTCACACCACAGTCGTCCGAAGTTGTTGCGGGCGATGTGGGTGATGAGCTTCGTGACTTCGAGTCATCATTACTTGATGAAAAGGTCCCATTTGTTTCGAGGATGGGCGCCATTCGTTCGGCTCTCGCCTCAAACTTGGAGGACATGGGCGAGCAGACGTCTGTCACAAACGAAGCTCGGTGCGAGAACGACGAAGCAGCAAATCCGGAGCTGCTCTTGCCGAAGGAATCTCCGACTAGCAACTGGCGACCGACGGACGAGCCATTTGATGCACAATTGCTTTCCATTTGCTCATTTGCATTCGCAAATCCCCTGGGTTTTGCTCCTGGGTAGAGCCCCCTTCACGTGAGGTTTGATTTGATGCTGGTTGCGCCGCAGCTGTGTTTCTTAGGTCGTCCCTGCGCAGCGACAACCCACTCTGAATGTCGAACGTACAAAGCCAACTCCGGTGTGATTTTCGGAGCTAACCTCTGACCAAAATCACTGAGCGCCGAGCACATGGTTGACTTTCAGGGACACACTTTCCCGATGCTTTGCCTGCGTTTTGACAGCGCGACACTTCGCCTTCGTTTGTCTTTCTTCCGTCGAAGGACATTCTTTTTTGAGAATTGCATGGGTGCGTCAGTTTTCATTGAGTTCCTTACCGTCGTCACATTCCGTGAAGGTCGGTGGACAGAGCGTTCACGAGGACCAAACATTCTCATTGCTCATTGAACACTGGATTGGGGCAGAACATGTTCATCGAATTTCATTGTGAACTCTTTCACCAGCGGTTTGCTCCTCAGTCCAACAGTTTGTGCTCCCGCCAGACAAAGTTGTCAGCACAAATGCATTTTTGTGTGACTCAAATTGTTGCAAATGAACTGAGCCACTCTGTCATCCACTCCTTCATCACCAACATTAGGCTGTGCGATGGCTGGTAAATTCCAATGGGTCACTCGGAATGGACACACCTTGCCAGTGGAAGACAAGAAGTACACATGGGACACTCCGCTTTCTGAAGCCTTGTTGCTGGCGACAATGTCCACAGTCTTCGCTATAACATTTGCAGCGAACAGTGGCCATGAAAACTGCAAGGTCATAAGATCGAAAAATCCAGGACCTGAGTGTAGTACAACGTACTTCTCAATATCAAGAGAATTCGGAAACATTTACAATTCTTCAACCTATGAACCAGATGCATCTGTAGCACTTATAATTAATGGAAATGCCGGCATGATGTCTCGTATTGACAAGAATGACTGGTGCAATTATTATCTATCACCATACTATACTCAAACGCCATCTCTTCAAGTTGGTTCGACACAAATTGAAACTGAAGGTATTTTTGTGTTTCATCATCCGGATCAATCGACGTGTTGGATAACCAACTGTACCTGGGACTACCCCTTACAAATCACAACAAGCTTGATGGTATCGAGCAGAGATGCATCAATCACATTACAGTATGAAGGAATCATTGATCCTGGTAGTGATATGGCGAAATACATTTTGTCCGCATGTACTGTAAACACGTGGGTGACAACTAACACGCTAATTGATACGGAAGGGAAATTCTATCCGGATGATGTGTGCTCTATCCCAACATATGATTGTGAGGGGCTACCTAACGGGAGGAGATACTACGGATCGATACTTAAATCTGCGGATCCCTCCCACTGTGCAACACAGTTGACATTTTACTATATGGCTCTTTCTCGTACTTTGATGTGTAATTCAAACTTTACATATCCAAGTCCTCAAATACGCCAACAGACACCCACCAACGGATTCGTTGATAACTTCAATGAGGATGTGAGCTACCTGACGTATACTTGCACACAATGTACTTCAAGAAGTACCTATGAAACGCTTAGCATAACCGCAGCTGGTATCTGGACAATTTTCTCTGCCATTCTATTTGGATTACGTGTATCATACAAAGCTATGAAGTCAATGAGGTCCATCTCCTCGTCATCTGTGGATTCCAAGTACAATGGATTGGATGAAACATTCAATCGCATATCAATGTGAATTTCAGAAGCTTGCAATTTGTCGAACCTGATGGAATCACGAAGCTCGCGTATTGATTGAGTAAATAGAAATTTCTCGGACGCGTCTCATTCTAGTCAGTGTCAAGCCTGCCCGGTCGAATATTGCTAACGAGATGATAGAAAGCTAATTTACAGGTCGAGAGGCACGCCTGCATGACATGCATGCTGAGGGTGCATGGGATCCCACACGGCTAGACGGACTAGCGATTGTGAAACCACTCGTTCCTTGTTTTTGTTTAGACTTGCGTTCATTGCTTACATGCAAATCTTGTAGATAATCATGCAACGCAACGCTACGTGATTACAATGTTGCTTTTTTGAGGTAGTGCTACAAACGTCAGTCTCCTCAAGAATGCATGGGTTGTGTGCATAGATGCAGTGCTAGAGTGTGCTGCACATCGCACCACACGTGAACTGTTCAATCTTGTTGTCAATGATGATAGACATGTTGTACATGCAGCATGCATCACATTAATTGTCTATGGTCATGCTTGCATGCTATCATGTGGGACTAGACATGAGCATCCTAGCAAGCGGAGATTCGCATTTCTGATCTTTGCATCCAAATCATGCAATGCATCGCATTAGTGATGCACGTCAGTTGTGCCTGCTAGGTAGCCTGCTAGCATGCAAAACAAGCCATCACATTCTAGCATCACAGCATTGTGAGGCATTTTTGTTTCTCTGATTTGACAATGATAGAATGCGTGCTAGCGTGATCTAGTGGTGGGTGCATGCTAGCACGACTCTACGCGATGCTGTGCGGCGCGAACTACAAGCCAGCAAGCAGCTAAAAGCTGGCATCTGAATCGTGCGCATACCTAGCTAGCTAGCTAGATGCGGGTGCTAGTTTGCACCACACTTGCGCTGTAGCATACATAGCTAGCCTATACGTTGAGCACAAACACGCAATTATACAGACAAGATGTACTTCACCGACTATTAACATACCAAAAGATATAACCCATTTATTTATCCACACATTCCATTTGGAGGGCCATCGCGCCACCGCTCACGATGCTTTGAACAATCAAATAAAGGCTTTCCCAATCTGATAAAATACCAACATACAATTAGTCACTATCGGAATATTTTATCTTCGAGTATATTTGCGAGCGGATATTCGCTTCAATCCATAAATAACGTCAAGCAACCTTCGCAGCATGAGCAAGGGGCGCAGGATGATGACCACATTGCTGCCCTCCATTACCATCCTCATCATCATCATCATCATCATCGTCATCATCACTCTGATATTTTATCGCTCCACTTAGTCTTATTTGGTAGATTTGATAACAAAATATCATCGGCTCTTGTCTGTATATTCTGACGACGGGCATACTGTATCATCACTAGAAATGAAACGTAGTAGCAACTATCCCCCACCTGTCATTGACTTCGTTGTGGATCTCACACAGCCAAGTCGAAAGCTCTTCACGTGACGAAGTACGAGGAGGGTTAAACGACAATTCCTTTGATTAGAATACAGTAATTTTCCAACATCATTGTGCTAGTTGAGAAAGTCATTATCTCCATCAAAAAAATTATATGAAAACTGTTCATCAACATCAAAGAAAATAACTGTTTGGATGCTCCGTTCTCATCCATTTGCGACTACTTCTTCCTAAGCTCCTCTTCTCTGCTTACTGCGTCGTGGTGTCCGCACAATATCCACATGGATATAATTTAGCTGCTAGCCTCATAAACTGTTCCATTTCCTATGCAAGAGACGACATGCAAATTGTGCCGACGTCAGATCACATTGCTTGAACGGTTAGTGTAGCAAAGTTCAACCGTAAACCATATGAAGTTCGTTATCTTCTCTCCAACTCACCTGCTGCTGTATCTTTGAGGGGTTTTCTGGGTAGTAAGCCGCCATTGTATGCAGCAAGGCCCACGTGGACCTGCCAAGCTCTTTCCGATTCAAAGGACACCCTTCGATATATTGTATGGTTTAATTTACGCTAACGAGGTTGTAGAATGGGGCAGTGAAGGGGGGGAACGGGGAAGAGGAGGACGAAAAAGATGGGAAAAGAAATGCACCTATTCACCAGCACTTTCTAAAAATGAAAAGAAATGACAGGCGAAGCATGCACAACTACCAGAGTGCATGTAGCCGTAGACGAGCTCGCATTTGCAATCCTTGTCCAACTTCCTCCCTTTGTTGCTGCACACAACGCAGCTTTTGGAGTCTTCTTCACTGCCACCCGCTTCTGCATCTCCCGCGCGGTCGCGTTCTCCCTTCAAATCATGGCCCTTTTCTCCGCTACCACTGTTATGTTCACCCCCAAGGGCGAAAGACGTCGTCGCAGTCATCAGAGCAAGCCCGGTGGTCTTTGTATAGATAAAAAACAACGCTTTTCGTGAAAGTTCGGCTTTATTAGATGCCGTCTCGCTCGAAAGTTACGAACAAATAAACCAGCGAGCATGTTTAGATTGTAGGGTACTTTTATTGCAAGCGGTGCCTGTCTGGCCCTGCTACGTAACCGTCCACAACTAAAGAGCTTGGAAATCCTCCTACGCATACCTGAAGACACAAGAAGTATACGTGTTTTAAAAATGATAGGTAAGAGGGAGGGGCAATCGTCAGGTAGGGAGGGGGGGGCATTGGCCAATGATAGTTACCTATGAAGTGATGCACGTGGCTCTGAAATATTGTCTGGCTGTGGTGGGGAGAGAAATACTGCTATTCTGGTCTTTTTTAATACGATATCTTTGGGATTACTATTGAAACTTATCTGGAATAATTCCGAAAATGTTGACCGGTGGATTCAATGGATAAAATCATATATATTTTAGAAATATTTTTATTCTAAAAACATCGTACCTTTACATATGTGCCGGATTTGTTTCTCTGCAAGAGCCTCTGTGCTGGCGCAGGGGCGTCTGCGACAGAGGCGGTGGTACTTATTGCGACAGAGCACGCCCTGAACCAAGAAACGCCGTTCATTTTTTCATTTAAATCATATTCTTCTTGTCGTTTATATGAATCCGCATCAATTCTAGCTTCCCTGTCCTCCCACTCCGGAGCTTAATTTTTCGCCATCAAGAAGAGTGGTCTGCAAGGTAGAGGAGGGCGGAGAGGGGGGGGGGGGTATGTGAGAAGGATGGCGAAATGGATCCAAGTAGACAAGTGAAGTCGAAAATATTCGACGCAAGGGAGTTTATTCCTATATTCTTGGAAAGGGGGGGGGGGGGGGGAGGGTGATTTAGTAACGAGCAATGGGGGCCCTTTTCAAATTTCCCCCCTACCCGGGTTTTAAAGGGGGGGCCTTTTAAAAAAAAACCAAAAATAAACATTTTCCCAATTCAAAAACTTTAAAACTGGGGGGGCTTTCCATGTTAAAATGAGGGGGAGTTTAAAATCCATTTTTTCAGCTGGGGGCCTCTCGCGTAAAAACTAATATTGGACTGATTTTTGGCCCCGGGGAGAAAAAAATATGGGAAGGGGGGAAAGGGGGGGGGGGGTAGTGGAAAGGGCGCTCAAAAACTTCCCATACATCTGAGGGGACCCCTGATTTATCGTTATAGGTGATTTTTTTTCGTTTTATTGAGCTCCCACTGGGGGGGGGGAGGTGATTTTAGAACAGCAATATCGTGCGCCTTGTCCATGTTCCACACTTACCTGGTTTTGAGAGTGGGAGCTCTATAGAACGAAAAACCATAAACTATAACGATTATCCTACATACGATAAGCTGTATAAGTCTGGAGGATCTTTCCAAATGTCAAATAGTGAGGGGGAGTTTCGAATAGTCTAATTCTATACAGCTCGAGTGCCTTCACGTGCTAAATACCTACATATTTGGCATGATTTTTTATGGCCGTCAGGTGAGCAAACAAATATAGGGACAGGAGGGCGATAAGTCTCCTCTAAACTAGGAAAAAAGATGGTGCTCTCAGGTCGTGATAACTTCAGAGCTTGCGTTATGTATAGACTCATGCGAATTTACATGAAGATAAACCCTCCAGCCTGCCTTGACATAGCAGTTGACACACACACACACACACACACACACACACACACACACACACACACATAATGAGAGGGAGAGAGGGAGGGAGAAAGAGAAACATACAGACATTTCTTTCTACGAATTATGGTTGACATCCTTGCTGCTCTTTCAGATTTGGGTTCGAAAATCAGCCAAGCCATCCAAAAGATGGGCGCGTCTGATATCATCAACGATAAGGTAGCGGCACTGCACGTCTCTCTCTCTCTCTCTCTCTCTCTCTCTCTCTCTCTCTCTGTGTGTGTGTGTGTGTGTGTGTGTGTGTGTGTGTGTCGAGTGATATTGTGTGTGTTTGAAGGTTGTCGACAAAATGATGAACACCGTATCGCTGGCACTTCTACAGGTGATGATAACCAAGAAAAGAGGAAACACACACACACACACACACACACACACATTCACACATTCACACATTCACACAAACAGCAAGGAAACAGCTGCTTGTGCACTGCTACCGCCACAAACAAAACCCGTCGTTCATCGTTCGTATTCGAGCGTTCAAACACCGTTCCCGTGATATATATGTGTGCAGGGGGATGTGGATGTAAAACTAGTCAAAAAGCTAAAAGAGGACGTCAAAACCACATGCAAGGTAGCTACGAGTATAGTGATTATTCGACTTGTAAGTAGTATCCCAACTGGCAGCGGAGATAGTGCGGGGAGGGGGCATGCAAAGGCCTGACATACAATATTGCATATAATACAGTATGTGATACAAAACAGAATATCATCATATTTGTAGTCCCCCTCTTATCCCCCCCCTCCCCCTCGCCCACGAATAACAATTACCAGGTGGATAGCATGGCATCAGGCGTGAATAAGCGCAAAGTCATACAAAACGCCCTCCTCAAAGGGTCGGTCATTGACAGAAACGATATTTGAAACAATTTCATTTGATAATTATTCCACAATGCACATGCACTAAATGTTGTTATTTATATGGATATATGAGGGTGTAATATGCGTGCGGCATGATCAGACTGTGCGGCCTTTTGGACCCTGGAAAACACCCGTTCAAACCAAAGAAGAAGCGCCAGAATGTCTTCATGTTCGGTGTGTGACTGAGTCGCCCAGCACTGCAGAGACGGGGAGGGAGAGAGAGAGAGAGAGAGAGAGAGAGAGAGAGAGAGAGAATCTAAGTGAATAAGAAAAACATCTCGGGGATTATAAACTTTACGTTATTCGAACGAATCATCAGAGATAACAGAACAGCGCATTATGTAAGTGCGTTTGTAGCGAGAATTTTGAGCACCCTCTTCATTGTTGTTGTTGTTGTTGTTGTTGGTTCCGTTGTTGTCGTCTCCCCGTGGCCTCGTGCTGATTGATATTGTACTAACTGCATCAACGTGTAGTTGGTTTGCAGGGTTCCGGTAAAACGACAAGCTGCACAAAGCTAGCATACTACTACAGAAAGAGAGGGTGGGTGGGGTGTTCGTCGTCGTTGCTGTTTTTTGATATGAACGATACCATAACAATGCGATGCAGTGCAGCGTTGCTCATGATGGGCACCGCTTTTCTCTTCTCCTCCTCGTCATTATCACCATTACCATCGTCACACTCGTCAGTATCACCATCATCATCCTCCTCCTCATCATGTATATTCTTCATCTGAACTCTTCTGCGACGATTGATTGGGTGGTGTTTTGACTTGCACACGCACACACACACACACACACACACACACACACACACACACACACGGTAGGTGGAAGACCGCGCTAGTTTGTGCGGATACCTTTCGGGCAGGAGCATATGATCAGTAAGGACCTTTCCTTTAATTTTCCAAAAGGGGTTCATGCACCGCTGCATGCAGATAAACAAACACACCACGCACGCAAGCGCACACACGTTGCTCTTTTCCAGGTTGAAGCAAAATGCGACGAAGGCGAAAGTGCCGTATTTCGGCAGCTACACGGAACGAGATCCAGTGGTAAGAGGATGGTTGCTATGCACCATAATGAGAAGTATCAACGAGAGCTATCCCTTGACAGGTGGTAGCAGAAAAGGGGGTAGAACGATTCAAGAAGGAAAAGTACGAGATCATCATTGTAGATACCTCAGGAAGACACAAACAAGAGGTGCGGATAGAATACATCACACCACTGCGATAGACCCTGTGTCATTCGCAATGTACCTGTTTCGATTGCAATTACTTGTTCAGCAGCAGTAGCAGCAGTAGTGATAGTAGTAGTAGAATAAGAAGAACAACTACCCAATACGATCATTTGTAGGATACGGTATTGTGAGGGGAGGGGGGGGGAGGCGAGGGAGCGATGGGAGGAATAGAGATGTTTTCATGACAAGTA